>JAYJMB010007519.1:0-10138 GCA_036873735.1 Pouteria campechiana
ATGAGTATATTTAGGAATCAAATAGGTGCAAAAGATGAAGTATTACGAGAATAAAATATGACATTTTGCATTCTCATAAGTTTATCACTCAAATATTTAGTAATCATCAAAAAGGGGAAGAATGTTATGTCTAACCCCTTTACTAAGCTTGATTTTGATGATTAATGAGATTAAATAACTTAGTTTTATGAACAAACAAATGAGTGAAAAATTAAGGTACTAATAGGTTACTTTTCAAGTGATGTAGTGTTTATATATCAAAATAGATTAAGGAGAGTAACTATAAGTAATAAAATGTGTTAATCATAAAACTATTACATTAACCCTTCAAAGGAAGATATTTAAAAGGAATGCTCAAATAGAAATTATTCAAAAATTGCTCAGAAGTATATTATAACCTATTCAGAAACATGGTGTGAAGATCAAAAGTCAAGAAGTATTCAAGAGATGCCTCAGACCCTTGTCAGAAGTATGTCATCAAAAATACAACATGAAACTTAGAAGAGTTTAGAAGTAAATAGATGTATTTCAGAACTTCATCAGAGATAGCTTAAAATCCCTTTAGAATCAAGGCATAGCAATATTACACTTCAGAAGTCATGCAAAAGCTTTCTTAGAATTGCAAAAATACATCAGAAGTTAAATAGTCCACTTCAAAGGAATTTTTTGTACTCAGAAGTTCTTCAGAAGAACCTTACAAACAATTCCAAGTCTCAAAAGTGTTTCTAAACATTAATAATGGACATACATAATTATTCTAGAAGAAAATTTAAAAGTCAAAACCCTCTTAAAAAATTCTCAAAAACAAGATAGAAGGATGATAGAAGTAAATTGAAAAAGATAAGAGCATCAGATGTTGAATTCAACCCTAAGAGTTAACTCAAAAGAAAAATCTAAATCAAAAGCTTGTCAAAAGCAACTTAGAATGATAATACAATGCTCAGAAGATCCTCAGAAGTAGCTTAGAAGCTTCCTTAGAGGTATCTTCAAGAAGGCAAGAATCAAAGAAATATATCAAAAGCAAAATCCAATCTTCATAGGTATCTCAAATGTTTCTCAAAAGTTCTTTAGAAGTTCTTCAGAAGTTCAGAATTTGATCATTGACAACAAAATCAATGCATAAAAATTCTGAGAGAATAATGCCAAGAAAACACTTATCACAAAAAAATTAGGCTTATTGTATATGATTTTGATGATAACAAAACTTACTTTTGACTTTATCTATGCTAATGACAATTCTAGTCTAGAAAGTCTAAAATGAAAAAAAATATATGCTTTATATGATTGCCATATCTTGTTTGCAAGCATACTATTTAAAATAATGAAGGATTCATTATGATTCATAGTGCATTAAAATGGCTAATCATGTGTTGAATCATAAATATGTCAAGTGCCTCACGGAATCATCAATTGAACATATAATATGTGACTGAAGCATTTGTCCATGCTCTACAAATTGTGAAAATTATGTGTGTAGAAACACATTTTAATAAGTGTACTTCATAGAAATCATTATGATCCATAGTAAATTAATCTTGCGTATCATATATTGGATCATAGATGTACTTCTGCTCAAAACATAAGCATGTAGTTATCATCTTAAGCCTTTACTTGATATAATATATGAGCTTGAGAAGATCATAATGGATAAACACATCTTGATAAACATGCTTTATGTAAATAAAACCTTTTATCTATGTCTTACAACTTGCAAAAAATATAATGGACAAATACATCCAAATAAGCATGCTTCATACATCCAAATAAGCATACTTCTAGAATAATGAAACAAGATTCCAAAACATGGAAGCATATATTAAGAAGATGGAGATGCAGTTGGGGCACATTGCAGAAGTTGTGCAGAGTCACACTCCTAGAAAGTTGCAAAGTCAACCTAAGCAAGCAAAAGCAGTCACAACATTGAGAAGTGGAAAGGTAAGTGACAATAAAGTTGATGAAGATTTTGATGAATTTAATGCTGCTATAAGAACAAATAATGAGAAGAAAAAGGCAAAGGAGGAAGTGCATTCAAGGAAGGCTGCGTTTCCAATAGTTGACCCTCCAGTCAACTACAATCCACTACTACCTTATGATCCCCCAGTGCCTTTTTTAGGAAGATTAAGGCAGTGCAAATTGGATAAATCATTTTTTGATATTTATGATATGTCATCCAAAGATAATGTTAATTTACCTTTCCTTGACATGATTAAGAACATTCTTACTTATGCTAAGTTTTTGAAGGAACTAACCTCAAGGAGATGCAAGTATGAGCCTCATGAAAAGATGATAGTTTCAGAAGCAACCAGTGTAGTTCTATAGACAAATCTTCCTCCAAAGTAGAAGGATCTAGGTAGTTTTAATATAACAATCATTGTTGGAGGAACGAATAAGGTAAAGGCTATATTGGATTTAGGAGCAAGTATCAATCTCATACCTTATTCTATTTAATTACAGCTTGGTTTGGGAGATCTGAAACCTAATAGAATGTCTCTACAACTTGCAGATAGATCAAGGAAATATCCTAGAGGCATTGTAGAAGATATATTGGTGCAGATTGACAAACTTATTATTCCTATAAATTTTGTTATGCTTGACATAGAGCGGCAAGTGACTCCAGAAAGAGAGGTCCCCATTCTTCTGGGGTGCTCATTCATGGCAACAGGTAGGACGATCATTGATGTGTCGAATGGAAAGTTGAAAATTACTATTTTAGATGAGACTATGGAGTTTTCTATTTACAATTCTCTTTCATTACCTTCAGATCATACAGATCCTAGTGTTTATTTTTGAGTTGATGATTTGGACTCACTTGTGTCATCTACATTTGTGCAGTAGAAAATAGATGCTAAATTAGCATTGGTGCTTAAAACTAAAGAATTCATTATGGAGGAGAAAGAAATTGAAGAGCTAAAAGAAGGTTTGGATAATGCAGAGAAAGTCACACAAGATGAAGTCACCAAGGAGGTGTTGACATATTCAAATTCCAATTTGTCACCATCAATTGTCACACCACCAAAACTGGAATTGAAGCAATTGCCACAAAATTTGAAGTTTGTATTTCATGGTGAGAATGATACTCTTCTAGTTATAATTATTATTGACTTATCTGCTAATAAAGAGAATAAATTGTTGAATGTCTTGAGAGAGCACAAGAAAGCTATAGGTTGGATATGCGCTGACATCAAAGGAATTAGCCAAGATGATGCAAAGCCATCAAGTTGTTAGAGCTGAAGTGATTAAGCTATTGGATGTAGGTATTATCTACCCAATTTCTGATAGCAAATGGGTAAGTCCAGTTCATATGCCACCAAAAAAATCTGATATTTCTATTTTAAGAATGATAATAATGAGTTGGCTCCAATGAGAATGACTACAAGATGATGAATGTGCATAGGTTACAGAAAACTCAATGAAGCCACAAGAAAGGATCATTTTCCTCTTACTTTCATTGATCAAATGCTTAAACAATTGGCAGGTCATGCTTACTACTATTTTTTGGATGGTTTTTCTGCTTACAATCAGGTTCCCATTGCTCAAAAAGACCAAGAAAAGACAACATTCACCTGCCCATTTGGAACTTTTGCTTATTGGATGATACCTTTTGGTTTGTGCAATGCCCCTGTAACCTTTTAGAGGTGTATGATGTCTATTTTTTCTGATATGTTTGAAAATTTTATAGAGGTTTTCATGGATGACTTTTCTATCTTTGGTGATTCATTCAATGATTGCCTTAATAACTTGATGTTGGTTCTTAAAAGGTGTGTTAACATGAATTTGACATTAAGTTGGGAGAAGTGTCATTTCTTAGTTAAGTAGGGAATTGTGTTGAGACATATTATTTCAAGTAGAGACATTGATGTTGATAAGGCAAAGACTGATGTAATTGTTAAATTGCCCCCTCCCACTTCAGTCAAGGGAGTGAGGAGTTTTATGGGTCATGTAGGTTTCTATAAAAGGTTCCTAAAAGACTTTTCAAAAAATTTTAGACCGCTGTGTAACTTGCTAGTTAAAGCTATGACTTTCTATTTTGATGATAAGTGCCTTTTTGCTTTCAATACCTTGAAAGAAAAACTAACTTCTACTACAATTTTAGCAGCTCCTAATTGGTCTATTCCTTTTGAGCTTATGTATGATGCATTCGACTTTCCTGTTGGTGTTGTCTTAGGATAAAGAATAGATAAATTTCCTCATGTAATTCATTATGCAAGTAGAACTTTGAATGAAACACAATTGAATTATTCTACAACTAAAAGAGAATTGCTTCCAATTATGTTTACATTGGAAAAGTTATCCTCATACCTGATTGGTTCGAAGGCAATTGTCTATTCTGATCATGCTACATTGAAATATTTGACTAAGAAAGATGCTAAGCCCAGGTTGATCAGGTGGATATTATTGTTGCAAGAATTTGACCTAATAATCAACGACAAGAAAGGCAGTGAAAATGTTGTAGCTAATCATCTGTCTAGGTTGGTGGAAGAGACTAATTTTGAGTAGAAGAAAGGTAAAGAGAGCACTCCCTTCAATAAGATTTTTCCTAATGAGCAACTATTTTATGTAAAGGAAGTAAACCTTGATATGGTGATATTATTAATTATTTAGTTAAGGGAGTTTTTAATCCTATGTTGAATTCGCCGAGAAGGAGGAAGCTGCTGTTTGTCCCAAAAAATTGCTTTTGGAATGATCTAGTTCTATTTAAAATGTGTCCAAATCAGATCATTAGATGCTGTGTACCCGAGGATGAACAATAAAGTATTTTGAAACATTGTCACACATTTAGTTGTGGAGAGATTTTGGAGAGAAGAAGATTTCTTTTAAAGTTTTTCAATCTAGTTCTTACTGACCAACTATTTTCAAGGATCCTCATGCGTTTTGTACAACATATGATAGGTTCTAGAGAATAGGTAACATTAATAAATGAGATGAAATGCCACTCATAGTTAATCTAGTTGTTGAATTATTTGATGTATGGGGTATTGATTTCATGGGTACATTTCTACCAACTAATGGGAATATGTACATTTTACTTGCTGTTGATTATGTATCTAAGTGGATTGAGGCAATGACCACTAAAACTAATGATGCTAATGTTGTGCTAAAATTTTTGAAACACAGGATTTTCTCTAGGTTTGGCACTCCAAGAGCAATCATTAGTGATAGAGGAACTCATTTTTGTAATAAGGTATTTGCAACTTTGTTGAAAAGGTATAACTTCACTCATTGAATTGCAACACCATATCATCCATAAACTTATAGACAAGTTGAAGCAATAGATAGATCAAAGCAATTTTGGAGAGGACAGTGAACATCTCAAGGAAAGATTGGGCAATGTAGCTAAATGATACACTTTGGGCATATAAGACTACATCCAAGACCCCAATAGGAATGAGTCCTTATAGACTTATTTTTGGAAAAATATGTCATCTACTTATGGAGTTGCAGCATAAAGCATATTGGGTAATCAAAAAATGAAATTTTGATTTATAAAAAGCAGGTGAAGAGAGAAAGCTTCAGTTGAATGAACTTGAGGAGTTGCGAAATGAAGCTTATGAAAATGCGGAGATTTATAAGGAACAAACAAAGAGATATCATGATTAAATCATTTGCAAAAGATGCATAGAACCAGAATAGAAGTTTTGCTTTATAACTCTCGCTTGCATTTATTTCCAGGAAAATTGCAGTCAAGATAGGTTGAACCATTCTTGCTCACTCAAGTGTTCTCAAATGGAGCTATTGAATTGAAGATCTAAAAGATGAAAGGACATTCAAGGTCAATGGTCATCGAGTAAAGAGATACGTGAGAGGTGTAATGTTACTACAATGGAGTGAAGATGTTGGATTTCAGAATCCATGAGAAGGAGTTTGTCCTATGCAAATGTTAAATAAGTCACTTCTTGGGAGGCAACCCAAGTTTTAATGAACTTTCTTTATTTTCTTAGTAATTAGATTAGTTGTTTTATTCATTTTCTTTCTTATTAGGATATATTTATTTTAATTTCTGGTTTATTGTATGTTTTGCAGAAGGAGAAATCTGCTTTCATTGAGCACATAGAAGTTTCAGAGGATCGTATATGTTGTTTCAAGTGGTCAAACTGCCATAAATCTTTAGATCATGCCATATTAATTATAGAAAAAGATGATAAGAATGTACTTCATTTAGGGAAGCCCTTGATCTCAAAATTCTTTTATTATTTCACATTGGGGACAATGTTAAGTTTAAGTTGGGGGGGCATTTTGGATTTGTGTTCAAGTGCATTCAGTGTATTCAAATGCATTCCGTTTTTGGGTAAGTTTTTGAGTAATTTTTTTTGAAATTTGGTAGAATTTCAATGAGATGCACTTTCTAATGACTTAGCCAAAACAATCCTAGACCAACTATACTACAATGCTGAAATTGAATAGGATGGATTTTCTCTTAATAATTAGTAACATATGTTGAGTTTTTGATTACCACTATACATGATTTAGAAGAAAGGATAGATGCTAACTTGTAATTTAATGCTTCTTTTGATAAGTCTTTCTTTTTCATGAACGATGAAATTTTATTACGCACTTTTGTTATGATCATGAAAAATGTATGTGGACTAGTGATGATGTTGTGAATTTAGTAACATATTCTGGTTGACACATGCACGCTAGAAATTATTTGATTATCCCTCAAGGTGAAATCCTAGAGAATATGTTTACTTGGAAGTGATTTAGGCATTCTTTGATTAGTTTGAGCCTTTCAAGCTAACATAGTACATTCACTCACTAGTGCACCTATTGAGTTTTAATCAAAGAATGACATATGCAAAGCATGTGAAAGACCACCATTCGACTTTTCTTTCTTTATCCTCATCATTCAAACCTTTTCAGCTTGAAAAACCATGATTGAACTGTGAAAAGACATATCGTAAATACATGGTTGTTGTAGAGAGGTACATGAGTACATAAGAAAATAAGTTTGGTGGAAGTAAAAAGAAGAATGCTAAAAGAATAAGTAAAAGGACAAAAGGAAAGAAATCAATAAGGATTTATCCTTCAATTGGGGGGATAATATTTCCATTAACTTATCAGAAAATAAGTTTGGAGATGTGGTAGTAATATAGCCCACAATTGGGGGGATCACATCCTAATGAATGGAAAAAAAAATAAGTTTGGGGGTATGGTAGTAATATCGCTCATAAAATATATAGAACCCCACACAAAAAGCCAAGAGAGTGAATATTCATGTAAAATTCAGATACAATCTCTTACTTTGTAAATTCTTATTTCCTTTCTTATAAGCTAAACCCAAGGCCTCATTACAAGCTTACCAAAGACCTATTGATCTAAATGAACAGAGTTATCTATATTAGTGGAGATGGATTATGAAAAGCAAGTTTATGGGGTGTTTGTGAAGATCATGAGAATCATTGGTTTGCACATTGTTGACTGAAAAACATGCATGTAGCATGATATTGACGCTGCACATACACATTTTCATTTCATCAAAGGATTGATGAAGAATGAGTTCCATGAGATTAATTGGAAAGTATCTTGAGTGATTTTTGAAATATGTACACATGTGTAATTTTTTTGGCATGCTACTAAATGTTTGAGAGAGATTTTCCTGACCTCAAAGGTGTCACTTTGAGGTCCCACAACTCATAGAATATGGATGATTTAGAACACCTGATCAACATGAAAGTTGTAGCCCCTAAAATTATCTATATAATACAAAATGAATCATATAATTCTGAGTTCATATGAGAAAGTTGTGATTAAAACACTAAAACAATTCTAAAACTACTTTGTTTATAGTAAGTAGAGATTTGTCTGAAGTAGAAATTCATTTGAGACAAAGCCATAGAAAAAGAAGATTTGTCTAAGAAGAATTGCAGGAAGTAGAACTTTATCTTTAGACTAATGATAAACAAATCAGATTTGTCTTAAGCAAAGTATATTTGTCTATAGCAAGGCTACTTTGTCTGTAGACTAACTAGAGATGAATTCTAAGATGCAAAATTTTAGATAAATGTAGAAAACAGTTTGGGATAAAATAAAAGTCCTATACATGGATATTTCAGATATGATGAACATACTTTTGCCTTCCAAGTTGAGATTTCAGAAATTAACAATGTGTTTAAAGTATTTTTAGTAGTTAGGTTACATAATACCCAGCTATTTAAGTTATCATTAGAAGCTGATTTTTCTGCATAAGTGTTGCTACAATCTTTAGAAGTCAAATACATCAAATTGAGGGTTGATTTCTAGGTGGAAGGGTGTTGAAAATTTTCAGTAGTTATTTTTTGAAACCAGGACATACAGCAACTTAGATTAATTTGGAACTCCTACTTTTATGCATAGAAGCTATCTTTTTGTGTGGAGAGGTTGAGTTATTCTTATAAGAGGATCTTTGTGCATAAAGGAATTGCAATCATGGAGGATTCCTACTGAAACACTATTGTTTGGGTTATTTAAGGACATTCACAATAGAAAGGAAAGGAGAAAAAAACATGGTTTAGCATAGAGATTGGACGAGAGAAGTTTTCTAAGGGAGCAAGAGAAGGATTTCAAGTTTTACAATCATGCATATTTCAAAGAGTTTTCTTTCTGTTCTATTCATAAACTAATTTTATTTTTCTGGGGCAATGATGTAGTCCTCCTTGATATTCATTGTTAATTGGGATTTTTGGTTTATCAATTCAATAATATCTTGCTTCATTCATTGCTTTTAATGCAGTCATCTGGTTTATTTAATTGCTTGATGACCAATTTATGAATTAGATTTATTATATAGGCATGCTTAAGGTACACATCATATGCTAAAACATGAGCTCTCTTTTGAATGAAAGGATAGATAGTTAAGGTATACACCATATGCAAAACCAATTTGTTTAGTTCATTAAAGTTCTTTAGTCATAATGAGATTTCACCTCAATTATGCTACACATCATAGGTAATTGGAACGAGTGACAATACTTAATTTAAATCCGCACAACTAATGGTAATAATCATATATTAGAGAGAATGAACCCAAGATAATGAACTAACACCAACATCCTAGCAACATAGGATATCATTGAGTGGTGAAATTGGATCCCCAGACTCTTGCAACTAGTGAAATCTTGTCAAGTACCAACTATTTTTGTTCTCATATTGAATCTTGCACTTTTATTTATGTAACATCACTTCATCTTTTAAGTTGGATTAATTTAGTAACTAGATATAATTGAATCAATTTAACAGTTCTCTGTAGGATTAACCCTTGCTTTGCACCCTATACTACTATGCACTCCTGCGCTTGTGAGGAATTATAATTTGACCATCAATGACAAAACAATCATGATATAACTTTCAAAATAATAAGAATCTCTAATGCACCCTCTGACTAAGTGCACTAAGGTACTTCTAGTGATCATATCTATTATTTCTCTCCCTTACTTAGTCCACTAGACTAAATATTTGCATTTTCTGCCCCTTTTTGTCATAATTAAAAAGCATAGAAGGGAAAAGAAAAAGAGACATTGAATATGAAAAAAATGTTTTTTATTGATGAATGATACATACAATTGAAAAATCATAATGATACAAGGGTTACATACATTAAGTAGTAATGCACACATGGTACACAAAAGAATACATAGAGGAAGAAAAAAATGCAGCAAGCTAAGGGTTTGTGGTGGAGGCTTGAGCCGCTTGGAGTAGGTGATAGGAAAGTAGGTTGGGTCATCAGAGGATGATTGAGGCTGAGTGAGAGGCTTTGGTGTTGGGGTGGGTAGTGTGGAAGGCTTGGATATGGGGTTTCTAGGTTTCCTAAATACGACAGTCTTAGTTCTAGTGGAAGGTGGAATATGAATGAAGTTAGGGTTCTTATGAATGGCTATGGATGGTTCTATGGAGGTTTAGAGCCATAGACTGTGACTAGAATGAGTTTAATTCTAGCTCTATAGGTTGGGTCTAGCAATTCTGGGAAATAGATAGGTTCTTTATTTAGAATGGTGTGGGTGTTGGCATTCATCCTAGTAGTGTAGATTTCATGGTCAAGGATGATGGGAGGAAGAGGTTTAGGATTAAGTTTAGGTTGGGGCGAAGCTTAGTGGTGGTGCTGTCGTGGGCACACCAAATTTAGAACCTTGCTCCAATCTAATTTTCTGTAGTAGTGTGAGTAAGG
>JAYJMB010007522.1:0-10133 GCA_036873735.1 Pouteria campechiana
CATGGCATTGGTATCACACTTCTTTCCAATGGGGGAAAAATGATTTTGAAGCCATGAAAGTGGGATACATTTTGTTGCCCGAACCTGCTTTGATACCACTTGTTATGCCCTAAAATGCAAGTTGTATGGCCAAATAGGAATTCAAGTGGGAAAGGGAAAACTATAGGATATATATGTGCAGAAAACAGAACACAGTGGAAGTACACAAGCACAAAAACAATAAAAATACAAAGATTATAATGGTTCAGGCCTCCTTTGGCACCTACTACACTTTCTAAGATTTTTCCAACCATGCATTCCATTATAACCATGTGTGTTGGTCCCATTCAGATGGTGATTTAAGAGGGGATGTGAATTAAGTCTTTAAAATTTTTAGCCAAATAATGATTAAAGGATAAGGATAAAGAAAAGATTGATAACATAATGTATTAAGACTAATATTTTTATAGTGGTTCGGCCATTTAGTTGGGTTCCTACTACTTCTCTGAGTTAGCCTTTTCTGCAAAACTCAGGTTTTACTTAAACCTTCTTTGATTAGTAACTTTTCGATCAAACAAATACACCTATTGGTTTCCAAGGTCAGCAACTAACTTATACAAATACCAAGCAAGGATTCTACTTGCTTTCACTATACAGAGACAAGTCCTTTACTTACAAAAATATGCAGAAATAAAGGTGTATAAATATTAATGTCTCTACCAGGCTAATTTTGTATGGAGTTCAAAAATAATAAACATAGTTGATATAATAATAAAGCAGTAAGATGCAATCTCCAGAAGTAGTTGAAACGATGACTTTGAATACTTCTTTTAATGAACCGTAATGGAGTTAAAATCGTGAAAAAAAAGTCTTAAAGACTTAGTAAATGCTCTCTCTTGTTTGTTAGTATGATCTCCTTTTTTTTCTTCATTATTACTTAATTCCTTTTATATTGAAACCTCTGACTTTCTCTACAGTGGTAGGTGAGAATTATTAAATTCAGAGAAACGTTCAAATTTATAACCATTGTGCTTTCAGTAAGATTTTGGAGTCTATGAATTAACATCAGATACTCCTAGCTTCTAAGTAATATGAAGCTTCTCGTATAATTCACACAAGTCGCCGTTTCTTCAAATGCATCAAAGATGTGTTTCGGAAGCTTCGAAGAGTAGCGACAGTAGTGATTGGCATTGGGTTGTAGAGGTCAACTTCGAAGGAGTTCCTTATCTCCGAAGTAATTATTCTGTGACTTCGAGGAAACTAACTCTGAACTCCGAAGTACTTTACTTGACTCTAAAGTACTTCTTCTTTAACTCTGACGAGTCGTATTCTTTAAAGAGTATTCTATTAACTCCAAAGGCTCTTATCATTGTCTCCAAAATGCCTTATCGATTCTGAAGTACTTGACTTAACTCTGAAGCTTGTGAGCTCGTGGCTCCAAAGTAGTTTAAGTGTCTCCAAAGATTTTGAGCTCATGACTCTGAAGTAATTCGATTGACTCCAAAGTGATTTAATAACTCTAAAATGATTTTTCTCTATCTTTGAAGTGCTTTCGTGGCTTTAAAATGCTTATTTTGGCTTAAAGGCATTTTTGTTGAATACAAAGCCTGTGACTTCGTGACTCCGAAAGGCTTTTCCTTTGTCTCCGAAGTTTTGCAGATACTTAAGAATAAATTATTAGTAAATTAATGTTTCAGTCATGTCTTTGCTAATCATCAAAACATGATTGGTTAAGAATGTTTATCATCAAAATCAAGCTATTTAGAAGTGTATGTTCAACATTCTCCCCCTTTTTAATGATAATAAAATACTGAGTGATGCACTTTTCAAAACTTATCTAACAATGAATTTAAAGATATGAATTTCAATGAAATTTTATTAATTCAATGCAACTCCTCTTGAATGGGTGCACTATAGTTCATATAAAATTTTCATACATTTTAGTACATTTTTTCTCCTTTTTTGTCATGATAAAAAAGGTGAAAAGGAATAAAATGAATTTATATAGCCTATCATGAGAACAAAACATAGCATGTGAAAAAATTGTAAGTACAAAATATAACCAAAATTACATCACAGAAAGTACATTTTGCAAAAGAATACATCCAAAAAAATATACATCAAAGAGATATCAGTAAAAAGAATGCAAATGCAAAAGAATTAGCGGGATAGTTTGGGTTTTCTCTTATAGGTTTTAGAAAAGAGTTTAGGTTTATGTTGAGAGATTGATAGTTTAAGAGATGACTTGGGTCTTTTTGGTGGAGGAGGCGGAATGCAAAATGAATCATTTGGAATTGCAGATGGGGGTTCATAAGTATAAGCTATGGGTCCACAGTCAAAGACAGATGAAATCATTGTGCTCTCTAAATTGTGGATCTAACAACTCAGGAAAAAGTACAGAAGTCCATTTTAAGAGGGCTTCTATGTTGGCATTCATTCTAGTAGTGTACTCTTGATGGTACATGGTGATTCGAGAAAGAGGAGTATTTTGTGTTCTTTTGGACATTAAATTTTTGGCTTCCTCTTGGGTTTAGAAGAAGATGGCTGGGATGAAGGTGTAGAAGATAATGCTTTAGGTTAGTGGTTTTGCTTTTGGAATTGCATGAGGTTTTCTTATTTTAGTTTTGATAGGATGAGGGGGTGAGGTTTTTAGTTTTGGTAAAGGAGTTAGTTTAGGATAGTTCACCCAGATTTTATGAAGAAGGAAGTGGTCAGCAAGCTGTGAATAAGGAGGTGGAAGATTGTCAGTAATAGCTTGCAGATTTGCTTCAGAATAGAATAGAAGTTCTTCCTCATTTATGAAGATGTTTTTGAATTGTCCTAAGGGAGATGGAAAAATTGGTCTAGGGGGTCTTGATGTTGGAAACATTTGAAGAAGTTTCTTAGTGTATGCATCTTGAAAAGATGCTAACTGAGAAATTTTGATTTCATAGCCCATGGGTATGAGAGGAGGATTGAGGATCAACAAGATTTTGGAAAGGGTATTCTGATCTATGATTTGTGAAAATGGAAGTAAAGAGGGATAAAGGACAAGATAGTGGGATAGAAATATTCTGGCAATGTCAGCATTAATTCTTGATTGAGTAGTGAATTCAGAATATATGAATTTGATTGGATGATAAGTACGGATAAGAATGTCAGAATTATCATAAACTAGTTGTGGAGGAGATTGAGGAGGAGTTTGTGGAGGAATGGGAGGTCTTCTCTATTCTGAACAAATTGAAGGTAAATTCTATTCTGGAGGAATTTCTTCAATTTGTTCAGGAATGAGTTCACTTGACAGAAAGAGATCCTTTAAAGTCCAGTCAAAATATTTTGGAAGAAAATGAAAGATAGGAAGTGAAACTTTAGTAGGATACTTCCCATATTTAACAATAGCTCTATGAGGATTGGAAAGGTAATCCTCAGGTAGCTTGGAAAAGACTTTAGTTGTTGAAATTGATGGAGGCTGAGTAGGAGGAGAGGGAGAGACAATTTCAGCAGGTTTACTCTCAGGATGAGCAACCTTTAGAATTACAGGAGATGATGGATGAGGTGAGTGTGTGGGGGTGGAAGAAGGGGGAAGGAGACATCACTGTTATGAGAGAGTTAGTTTGAAATGAAGAGAAATTGGTTGGAGGTGGAGAGAAACAAGGATGATAAGTTTGACTTCTAAATGACTCTACTAGTGATTGTAGAGAGTCAAGTCTTGACCAATCTTATCAGCTCTTAAGATCATGAATGACATGGCATAGTTGAGTCTTTGATCCATTCTGTTCATTTGAAGAACTAAAGTTTACAATAAGATTTCAATGTTTTCAAATATGTTTTCTAAGTGGTGTGGAATGAGTTGATGATTGGTTCTTATGGGTGATAGAGATCTGTTGCTGCTGCTGTTGTTATATTTTCTCTTCTTAAAATCTCTTCTAACTCCTCTATTCTGACAAATCTTTTTTTCTTCTCTTGGAGTCTCTGTTCTTTTCAGTTCCAAATTCTCTTCTCTTGTTGTTCTTTCTTCTTCTTCTTCTTCTTCTTGCTCTGGTTTGGATCTCTTCAATTGAACTGCTCTTCCCGGCTTTCTACTGATCCAGCCTTGTGAAGTCTTCTTGAAACCTATTCTCCTAGGGTCCTTTCATCAATTGTCTTTGAGTCTCTTGGAAGTTCTTTATGTTCTCAGAAAAATTGTCTCCTGCTTTCCTTGTTAGCTTAGTTAGAGTCATTTCATAAGGGAGAAGGAATCTTGTAGTGCTCTTGACTGAATAAATATGATCTGATATTAGTTTTGCTAGATCCACTCACTTTTTATTCTCGAGAGCCCACAGTATTCTTCCACCCTTTTTTGATATATCTTCTGTGGCTCTTTTTCTTCAGTATACATTGTTTATTACAATCATGTAGGTTAATTTGAGATTTAAACTCAGATGACTAGAGTGTAGATAATTTTCTCTCTCATCTATTTCTGCTCTTACTAAATCTAAAAACAGTCTTTGTCTAGTAGGCTATTCCAGTTCAACTTCTACCAAAGGAAGATTAAAACATCTTCTCAAACTTTATGTAGATAGATTAATTTTCACTTTTCCTATCTATGACCTTTCTATTCTAAGATAAGGGTTGCAGATTTGGGTTCTTACTAGTCTTGGATAAAATTGATCAATGTAGCTTATATATTCCATTCATCCTTAATATTTGAACCATTCACATATATCTAATTTCATACCACTGTCTCCAAAAACATCACAGCTGAAAACTTTTCCTTTTATAATCTTTCTATCATGATATCTTTTCAAATATCTAAAGTAATCAGACTCATTGTTGAGAAATATTACCTCGAGTGTATTGGTTTCATGTGTGACTCTCTTAGTTGTTCTCTGTTATGGATATTCTTCTCTTTCCTTCATTTTCCATTTGCCGAGTTGATGGTTCCATTTGTTCTCGCGATTACAGCAGAAGAAGATTAGGTTTTGGATGTTGTGAGTATCTCTAGACTGAGATGGGAAAAACTAATGTAGAAGATGCAATGGAAGGATTGGTTGAACTGAAGAGTTTGAATCAAGCAGGAAGATAGAGGGTTTTCTTTGAAAGGGGGCTTTCAGATGCTCGAAGAAATAGGGTTTTAGGTTTTCGAGGGACTTAGAATAGTTAAATAGAGCTTAGGGTTTAAGTTTCTCCAAAAAGTGTTTTCAAAAGATCCAAAATGAATATGTGTGATCTTTGGAGGCAATAGATTAGTTAGATTTATGATTTAGTGATTCTAAAGCTTTAATTCAAAGGTGGCATAACCCATCAAAGGCTATGAAATGGTAATATAAAAGAATGGATTTTGGGGGACTCCGAAATTATTTCGGAGGCTACGGAATAGTGTTGAATTTTCGTTGGAGTTAAGATCCTTTTTCAGAGGTTCCAAAATTTTATTTTTCAGAGACATGATCGATCTTCAGAGGGTCCAAAAGATATTTCAAAGGCTCCAAAAGTGATATATATATTTGTTCTTTTATGCATTTTTCAATGGAATAATCAATAAGGAACATATGCTTCATCATATAAATGTTCTATTAATTTCAAGTTAAGCATTTGGATCTAAAACACCTAGTTCTTTTCTTAACTTACTAAATCTATCTTCTGAAAGAGGTTTTAGTAAAAATTTCTACTAGTTGATTTTTAGTTGGCATAAATTTTAAACAAATGTTATGATTTTGAACATGATCTCTAATAAAGTGGTGCCTAATTTCTATATATTTTGTTCTGGAATGCAAAACTAGATTCTTGGTCAGACTTATAGCACTGGTGTTGTCACATCTTATAGATATATCAACAAAGTTAATGCCAAAATCATTTAATTATTGTTTCATTCAAAGGATCTGAGCACAACAACTGTCAATTGCTACATATTCTACTTTAGTAGTGGATAATGCAACAGATGTTTGTTTCTTGGAAAAACATTATATGATCATGCTTCTTAGAAACTGACAAGATCCTTAAGTATTCTTTCTGTCTACTTTATATCCAGCAAAATTTGCATCTGAGTACCCTACCAAATTAAAATCAGAACCTTTTGGATAACACAAACGAAATTTTGGTGTGTCTAAAAGGTATCTAAAGATTTTTTTTACAATAATTAGGTGTGACTCTTTGGGATCTAACTGAAATTTAGCATACATGCAGACACTAAACATTATATTTAGTCTATTTGTAGTCAAATATAATAATGATCTTATCATGCTTCTATAAAATTTATTACATACTAATTTACTTCTTTCATCTTTGTCCATTTTTATTGAGGTAGTTATTAGTGTTCCATATCTTTTACCATCTTCAATGTTGAATTTCTTTAGAAGTTCTTTTATATAATTGACTTGGTGGATGAAGATTCCTTCTTTCTCTTATTTGATTTGTAATCCCCAAAAGAAGTTGAGTTCACTCATCAAATTCATTTCAAATTTTCCCAGCATAATCTTGAAAAAGTCTTGGCAAAGGTTTTCATTAGTTGCACCAAACATTATATTATCAACATAAATTTGAACTATAAGTATTTTTTCTTTTCATACTTAATGAAGAGACTGGTATCCACTTTATCCCTTGAAAAACCTTTTTTAATCAAAAATTTACTTAGCCTCTTATACCAAGCTCTAGGAGCCTGTTTCAAACCATATAGGCCTTTCTTGAGTTTGAATACATGATTTATATAATGAGGATGTTCAAACGTAGGGGGTTGTTTCACATATACCTTTTTATTAATGAAACCATTCAAGAATGCACTCTTTATATCCATTTGATATAGTTTGAAATCCACATATGATTCAAATGCAAGAAGTATTCTAATATCTTTAATTCTTGCAACAGGGGCATAAGATTTTTTGGAGTCAATACCTTCTTCTTGACAAATCCCTATGCAACTAATCTTGCCTAATTTCTCACCAAAATTCCTGATTTGTCTAGTTTGTTCCTGAAGACCTATTTTGTTCTTATCACAGATTGATGGTTTGGCCTTGGAACAATAGTACATACATTATTTCTTTTAAATTGATTCAATTCTTTCTGCATAACTAAAATTAAGTTCTCATCTTCTAATGCTTGGTCTATGCAAGTTGGTTCTAATTGAGAAATGAAAGCAAAATTGTCACATATTTGGTGATATGATGATTTAGTTCTTACTTTATCAAACACATCACCAATTATCTGGTTTTCAAGATGAGCATGAATAAGCCTCCAATCTTTGGGAAGAGATGAGTTATCTTCCTTATTTATCTCTGTTGTGGATGGTTCAGCTTCATCCATTGTTGTCTCTAATAGTGGAGCTTCTACTTGTTTATCTTGTAATCTCAGTTTCTCCATGCTTGTTGGAAGATTATCTGTCTCATCATCAAAATTACTATTTCTCTTCATAAAGTTAATACGTTCATCAAATTTGACATGGATGGATTCCTCTACTATTTTAAGTCTCGGGTTATATATTCTAAATGCCTAGTTAACAATAGAATAACCTAAAAATATTCCTTGATTAGATCTATTATTAAATTTTTCAAGGTTTTCTTTGCTATTATTAAGAATAAAACACGTACAACCAAAAGTATAAAAATAACAGATATTTGGTTTTTTGCCATAGTATAATTCAAATGGAGTTTCATTGAGTATAAATCTAGCAAAGATTCTGTTAAAAATATAGCATGCGGTGTTCATTGCTTCAGCCTAAAAATATTATGGTAAGTTGTATTTACTCAACATCGTCCTCGTCATTTATTATAATGATCTGTTCTTTCTTTCTTCTACTCTATTTTGTTGGGGTGTTCTTAGTGCAGAGAAAGTTTGAAAATTTTCATTATTTTCACGAAAATCAATGAATCTATGATTTTCAAACTCCTTACCATGATCACTCCATATAACAACAATGTAAGAACTTTGATCATTCTGTACAAGTTTGGTAAATACTTTAAAGAATAAAATTTTTTCTGTACAAGTTTGGTAAATACTTCAAAGAATAAAATTTTTTATCTTTGGATGCTAGAAACATTACCTAAGTAAATCTACTATAGTCATCTACAATAACATATGCATAATGTTTCCCTCCAAGACTTTTAGTTCTTGTTGGTCCAACTAAATCCATATGTAGTAACTGAAGTGGTTTGGTTATATATACTCCTTTGTTTGACTTAAATAATTCTTTTACTTGCTTGCCTTTCATGCAAATATCACATAACTTATTATTAAATTTGAGTTTTGGTAAGCTAATAACTAGATCTTTATTATAAAATATTTCAATTAGATTTTTTTGTCATGTCCTAGCCTTCTGTGTCACAACATGGGTTCATTGTCATTCACAACAAGACACTTAGCTTGAATATCAGAAAGATCAACCAAATATATATTCCCATATTTTCTATGATTCGCTATAACTCATTAAGATTTATCCAATACATAACAAAATTGATATTCAAGCACAACTTTGTAGCCTTTGTCACAAAACTGATTTATGCTAAGAAGATTGTATTTCAATCCTTATTCTAGAAGTACATCTGAAATTGTAGTAGATAGTGGTTGGCCGACCTTACCAATCCCAACTACTCTACCTATACCATTATCACCAAAGGTTATTATTCCACCGGATTTCATTTTCAGCTCAATAAATAGCTCCTTATTCGTTGTCATGTGCCTTGAGCAACTACTATCAATATACTACGTGTTGCTCTTTGTATCTCCCAAACACACCTACATGGATAAAGTTAAGTCTTAACTTTTAAGTATCCATTTGGAAATGGGTCCATGTGGGGATAGCATTGGTACTCATTGTCTCTTGGGCAATATTATTTTAACTAAAGGAGTTTGGGTTGCATTTAGTACATTTGCAACTATCTTCAGAACCTAAATTATAGTCTTTTAGGTTCAAATTTTCTATGTTGTTGCTGTCCACTTCTTTTATTTGGTTTCATTCTTAACAGAGTGGAAGTCAATATCTTTTTCAGAGCATTGTTTTCAGCTACTACTTGCTCAAGTATGCTATTGGTGTTAGTGTTACTCTTGAGCTTAGAATTTTCTTCCTTCATTTTGGAGCATTTATTTGTAATTCTTTTGAGCTACTTTTTAGTCTCTTTATACTTTTCTTTCAAAGTCATAAAATATGCATATAATTCTTCTAACATTTCTTCATGATTAGGAGTTTCAGAATTAAAATTTACCTATTCTTCACAGATTGCCATGAAGCTGATTCCCGTATAAAGTTCATCTTGAGTATTTTTATTTGGAGAGAGTTGGCTTATTTGAGCTTTATGTTTTTCTTCCTCTTCATTCTCACTGTCATTTATTATGTTTTCTAAAATCTTCCATGCTGTTAGAGCATTCTTTTTCTTCTAGAATTTTTTGCTTGTTCTTTTATTATTATTATTATTGTTATTGTTCTTTCAGTCAAAGTATGAGTTGTACCTTTTCTTTTGCTAATTATTTTATCTTATGGTTGGTTCTAGATAGTCAAACTTTATGTGTCCAGGTTTTTTATAATATTAACAGGTGGGTGATTCTTTCTTTTTATCATTTCTTCCAAAATTGTTCTTTGAATTAATTCTGAACTGTTTCTTCTTTAGCATGGATTTGAATTTTCTTATAATCATTATCATCTCCTTGTCTTCATCTTCACTTACGGATGCATTAATTTGGGATTCATCATGCTCTAACTCAGCTTTAAGAGCAATTACTTTCTTGCCCTTCAGTTCTTCTGTATTTTTCTACTTTATTAACACCTCATGAGTCATAAGAGAACCCATGAGCTTTTCTAGATTCATTGTATCTAGATTCCTTGCTTCTTGGATTGTTGTCACTTTGGGCATCCATTGCTTTGACAAAGATCTCAAAATTTTCTTCACCATTTTGGGCTTTGTATACTTCTTTCCTATATTTTCAGCCCGTTTGTTATCTTTTAAAATCTTCCAAACATATCTGAGATTGATTCTGTTTCCTTCATGTTGAAAGCTATATATTCCTACACAAGAAGATTTATCTTAGTTTCTCTTACTTATTTTGTGCCTTTGTGTGCAACTTATAGTTTGTCCTAGATTTCCTTTGCTGTATCACAAGAAGATATCTTGTCAAACTCAGAGAATGTAAGAGCGCGGTGTTGGGCCATGGAAAATCAAAGGGAGCCATCTAGCTGTAGCCGAGCAGCTGTCCGACCGATTGATGACACCTGC
>JAYJMB010007523.1:0-52559 GCA_036873735.1 Pouteria campechiana
ATGAATTGATGTATGCTTGATAGTTGCTTACATATTTTTAAAGTTTCTAAATGAAAATTACATAATGTTTGAATGTTGCCTTTTTTTAACATATATGTGTTTTTCTTATTGATGAAAGTACATTCAACTTCATGTTTATGACTATATGGTATCCATCCTTTAAGAAATTCGAAAAATATTTAGGCATGTGAAGAAATGATGTGGATGGTATAAAATTTGAATATGATTCATCATAAACAGAAGATATTGGATACTTATCCTCCATTTAAAATTATAAATTGCATATTGATACAGGTGGTACTAACAAGTTTCTCTCTTTCATGATTGTGCTATCCTTTACACCCCATCTCTTATATGTGATACCTTTTTGATTCTGACAAAAAAGGGGGAGAAAATTAGAGAAGACTTTGAGGAAAAAGATTTGGAAAAAAATAGAAATTGGGAAGAAAATCTTTGGTCATGTTGATTATGAATTTTAGAGAAGTATATATGTCATGACCTATCTATAGATAGGGGGAGCTTGAAAATGGATCATTAGCACTTTTTTTTTATCACAAGTCTTTAAGTTTTGTCATCATAAATAATGAGGGAGATTGTTAGCATTATGTGCATGATTTTAATAACAACAAAACTTATTTTAGACTTGATATATGCTAATGAAGTTGATAATTTAGAAAGCTTGAAATATATTCAAGTATGCTTGAAGAGTATGTATTTTAATTGAGTAATCACTATGCAAGCATATTTGCAATCAAAAAATCACTTTGATCCATATTGCAATTAACTTAGTTTATCATATTGTGCTACATTGGATTATATTTATAATTGTTAAAATAAAATTATGTGCCTTAGAGAAATATCATTTCTATATTCCAACGAATGTAAGCTTGAAAGAGTTTTTATAAATACAAAAATATGATTCAAATTTTATATCCATGTTTCTAAGCTTATGCAAATTATATGTGTACAAATGTATTTTAATTTGTAATTAAAAATGTCAAAGTCTCAAAAAGTGACAGAATATGCAAAAACACAAGTGGAGGATGTCAACCACTTGGAGCAACCACCTGGCAAACCGCCTAGGATGCCAGCCACTTGAAGCAACTGCCTGGCAAACCACCTCAAATGCCAGCCAGCTGGGGCAACTGCCTCCCATACAGACTGCCAGGAGGCAGCAAGTTACACTTGTAAGAAAATCTAGAGAATTGACCATAGCCGCATGGCCCAGCTGCCTGGCATATTGCCTAGCGCACAACCGCTTGGCCGAGGCGCCTGCCATACTGCTTGCCGACCCCGAACGATTGAAAATTCGAACATTGCTCCATCAAATCAACTCCAACTGTCATGATTTTGAAAAATCAATTTAAGGGAGAATGGAGGAACATTTCTAAGGAATTGTAGTGTTCATTTTGAAGATCCTTTTGAGCTTTAATCTTTTCATTCTCAAGCAACCAAAGGCCAAGAGCTTAAACCTTCTTCATATTCACACAAGAGCTTTCAACTTCACAATATTCATCTAAGGCCTTCATCTATAACACAAAGGGAAAATTCTTAACATCAAAAAGAGCTACTCAAATCACTTCTTCCCTAATGCTCAAGAAGAAGCACATTCAAAGTGTAATCCTCTCTTTCTTTCATTTGTGTATTCCTTGAGTTAGTAGAGACCAAACAAGAAGAGTAAGTCAATTGTTGGAGAGATTGTTCTCATAATTGATTGCTAAGTTTATGCCTCCTTTAGCTGGAATCAAGAAGAGTGTAAGGAGTGCTAGTTTATGCCCCTCTTGAGCTGGAATCAAGAAAAGTAAGTTGATTGTTGGAGAGATTATTCTCATAATCGATTGATAAGTTTATGCCTCCCAGAGCTAGAATCTAGAAAAGTGCAAGGAGCACTTGTGTAATTCCATTGTAGAGAAATAGTTGAACCCAAGGCACGAAAAGGAGTGTTCTTGGAAGAGTGGAGTAGGGAAGGTTGCCCAAACCACTATAAAAAATATCGTGTGCTATTCATGTGTGATTGATTTACTTTTTTTCATTTAGCTGCTTTATTACTTATTTTATTATAACTTGCACATAAGCACAAAAAGGAGGGAAAGTAATCAAGCAGAGGTTAAGCAAGAAATTTTTATAAACCCAATTCACCCCTCCTCTCTTGGGTTAAGCCAAGGTTACAGGACACAACAGGTAGTTGATATGATATATCATGAAAGAAGGAATAATTCATGCTAAAAATAAATGTTGATGTGATTTTAATAATTATAAATGGATTTTGTTAAGAAAATGAGGTGTAATCGACCTTGAAAATCATGATTCATATGTAGTGAGAATAGAGCCGTGTATAGAAGTATCTTACTTTGTTTGTGACGAAGTCTAATCTCATGAAAGCATATCAAAACCATTGCAACTTCAAACATAGAAGATTTCATTCTTAGATAATTACATTAGTCATGCCTAATTCTCCTCTAATGTTGCAAAAAGTTTCTAAAGGCAGTGGCTTAATAAAGATATCAGCAAGTTGAGCATTTTTAACCACATATTCTAGACATATGTCATATTTTTCTACATGATCTCTAATAAACTTGTGCTGAATATCTATATGCTTGGTTCTCGAATGTAAGATAGGGTTCTTTATGAAGCATATGACACTAGTAATGTCACATTTGATTGGTATGTCTCTATAGCTACGTCCATAGTCAAGAAGTTGTTTTTTCATCCACAATAATTGACAAATGTAATTTCCATCATCTCTTTGCTTGATTTGTAATCCAAGAAAGTAGTTCAATTTTCCCATTATACTCATTTTGAATTCATCCTGTATGATCTTTGAGAAGTCTTCATAGAGATCCTCATTAATAGCTCCAAATGTAGTGTCGTCTACATAAATTTGAACTATCAATATATTCATGTCAATACTTTTGATAAACAAGGTAGTATCAACTTTTCCTCTTTTGAATTGATGATCACCTATAAATTTACTCAGTCTTTTATACTATACTCTTGGAGCTTGTCTCAAATCATGTAGTGCTTTGGTGAGCTTATAGACATGATCAAGTTGATCATCATTTTTAAAACCAGGAGGTTGCGCTACATACACTTCCTCACCTAAATATCCATTTAAAAATGTACTTTTTACATCCATTTGAAATAATTTGAAATTCTTATAAGATATAAAGGCAAGTAGCATTCTCATGGCTTCTAATCTGGCTATAGAGGCATATGATTCTTTAAAATCAATTCCTTTTTCTTTGGAATACTCCTTAGCAACTAGTTGTACATTGTTTCTTACAACAAATCTACTTTCATCCAGTTTGTTTCTGAATACTCATTTAATTCTAATTACATCAACGTTCTTTGGTTTTGGAATTAATTCTCATACTTTGTTTCTTTCAAACTAGTTAAGCTCTTCTTGCATTGCAATGATCTAATTTTAATCATTTAAAGCTTAATCAATGCAAGTCGGCTTAATTATCAAAATGAAAGCATAATGACTACAAATGTTTTGCATGGACCTTCTTGTTTTGACACCATCATAGACATTGCCTATAATTTATTTTTTAAGATGGGCACTGATGAATCTCAAATTAGTAGGAGGTTGATAGGGAACATTACTTGTACTTACCTCCTCCTCATTATCTGACTATTGCAAATTTTCATATTTTATGGCATTTTCTTGATCTTTCAGTTTAAGCTTCTTTATATTTGTTACAGCTTCATCTGCATCACTATCACACTCCTTTCTTAGGGTAACATTTGCTTCATCAAATTTAACATGTCTAGATTCTTCTACAACCTCTGTACTTTTGATATATACTCTAAATGCCCTACTGTTAAAAGAGTAATTGAGAAAGATGACTTCATCAATTTTTGGATCAAACTTTCTAAGATTATCCTTCTCATTGTTCAGCACATAGCATATGAATCCAAAGGTATGAAAATATAATATATTGGGCTTTCTTCCTTTCCAAAGCTTATATAGTGTTTTCTTTAAAATTGCTCTGATGGTAACCTTGTTGAGTACATGGCAAATTGTACTTACTGCTTCTCCCCAGAATCTTTTGGACAACTTACTCTGTTGCAATATTGTCCTTATCATTTCCTAAATTGTCTGATTCTTTCTTTCCACAACTCCATTTTATTGAGAAGTTCTGGGGGATAAGAAACTATGGTGAATTCCTTTTTTGTCACAAAAATTAATTAATTTTCTATTTTCAAATTCACCACCATAATCACTGAGGATAGACACAATTGACATTTTTTTCTCATTTTTAACTAACTTTGAAAATGTATAGAACATTGAAAATGTTTTATCTTTGCTAGTCAAGAGAATCACCCATGTGAATCTAGAGCGGTCATCCATGATAACATATATATATATATATATATATCTTTTTCCTCCAAGGGTGACAACATTTGATGGTCCAAAGATATCCATATGTAATAATTCTAGAGGACTAGATGTAGATACCTCATTCTTAGGATGGAAGTATACTTTGGTTTATTTTGATAATTAATAAGATTTATATATTTGATTTTTGTCATAGTTTAGTTTAGGTAGACCAATTATGAGATCCTTTTTTCCACAAAGATCTGATATTTGACATGTTGATATATCCAGTCCTTTTATGTCATACTCATGGATCATCTTTGATTACAATTAAGCATTTTCAAACAATGTCATCTAGCTGTACTAGATAGATATTTTCATACCTTTTTCCGCTGAACAATAGATCATTGTCTATACTAAATATATTACATGCAAATGGTTTAAACATAACTTTGTGATCCTTGTCACATAATTGACTAATACTTAGCAGATTGTGCTTGAGTTCTTCTATATATAATACACCCTTTATACATCTATTGAATAATCCATAAATTTTACCTATCCCTTTGATAAGGCTTTTATCATTGTTGTCGAATGCAACTGTTCCTCCATTTATTGGCTTCAATTCTTTGAACAGCTTCTTGTTCCCGGTTATATTTCTCGAGCAATCGCTATCCATGAACCAGGTATTCCTAGACGTAGCTTTGAGACTTACTGCATTAAAAGCAAATTTTCTTTATACCTCTTTGGTACCTAAGTATTGGGTCCAATGGTTTTAGTGAAATTATGTGTGCTAGAAGATTGTGCATAATCCTTGGGTTTTCATCTCATCTTTGCATATTTTGCTTGCATCTTTTTGGCATAGTAATCATACGCTTTGTGACCAATTTTGTTACAAAAATAACAAGTGTTTGGAATTCTGCTTGGTGCACTATATTCCATTAGTTTCTTTATCTAGGGATAACCTATGAACCTTCTAATATTCAAAAAATTTTCTCTTTCTTTTGTGAGGTTCACTCCCTTGGACCATTTAATAAATTTCTATGAATTTTCATCATCTGATTTTTTACAACCAAATCCCTTTTAACTAGTTTGACCGATCATTCTCATAAATTTAGTTATAGATTCTCCTAGATTGGAGAATTTACTCAACATATTGCTTAATATCTCTATCTCCTTCTTCAAATTTCTAACCTCTTTTTGTAGAGATAGATTTCTTTCTGCTAGAATGGAATTTGCTTTGACAGTTGCATCAAAGTATCTTTTCTTTTGAGTAAATATCTAGCCAAGTAATTCAAACTTACTAGAGAGAGAGTTATATGCTTGCTGTAACTCATCAAACTTTTTACATTTGACACAAGTGCTATTAGAGCTTGAAGAGTTAGAACTATAAGAGTAGTAAGAATTTACCTCCGTCTCCAGCTCTGTTGTGTATTGCTCTTTAATTGAAATTTGCTCTATTAATTCATTCTCCGTGTGGGCCATACAACATATTCTTGTGAGGTATCCAACTTCATTGTTACCTTTCTTACTTAAGCTTGTCCCTTATAAGTCTTCATCATTCACGTATATTCCTCTAGCTTGGTTTCTTGATAACTTTTTAAAGTGTTTCTTTTCTCTTCTTTTGTCTTTCTCATTCACATTTACATTTTCTTCATTGGGACACTTAAGAGATATGTGTTCAATCCCTCTACATCTATAGTATATGGGGAGATCCTTTTTTCTTTTAGTCATTCTCTTTTCTTGTCTAAGTTGTCTTTTTGAGGTGCTACCTTTGCTGCTTCTTGCAAACCTTCTAAAGTTTCTAATTAACATGGTCATATTATCTTCAGATTGTGATGTAGGGTCATTATTGCTTTCCTTGGTCACCTTGACAACAATATTTTTCTTTTGCTTCATTGGTTCCTCTCTCTTACTTTTGATTAACTCATGTGACATCAATGAGCTGATGAAGATTGTCCACCAAAAGAGTGTTCAAATCTTTTGCTTCTTTTATCACCTTGATCTTTTGGTTCTAGGATTTTGGTAGTGCCCTTGGTATCTTCATTACCTATTTAGAGTTTGTGACTTCTTTTTTCAAACCTTTCAAAGCATTAGTAATTTTTGAAAAATGTGCATACATTTCTAATATACTCTTCTCTTCTTTCATCTTAAAGTTTTTTAATTCTCCTATCAACATATTCCTTCTAGTTCCTTTGACTTGTGAGAATTATTCATATATATACACCAATTTATCCCAAGTATATTTTGCAATAGTGCAAGAAGATACTTTATCAAACTTAGATGAGGATAGTCCACAGAACAAAAAATTCATAGCTTTTATATTATTTTGGACCAAGGTGGCCTCCTCTTTACTCCATGCATCTACTTTGGCAGTGAGAAGAGTGATTCAAATTTTAATGGCCTTCCAAGATTCTATATCATTGGCTATAATGAATTGTTTCATCCCCAACTTTCAGTAAGTGAAGTTGATTCTACCAAATAGGGGTGGTCGGGTAAATGATTGCTCTTTGGCAAATATTTATAAGGAGGATGATGGGTTTGCCATTGGATCACTATAAGTTTTTATGTAGTCTCCTCTGATACCACTTATTAGTCTCGAAGCTTAGGCAAATATGCAAGAGAGGAGGGGTGAATTTGGTACTTAAAAAATTTCATAAACCCCTTTAGGATTAAATATCCCTCTAGCAATCAATCTATCACTCAATCAATGCACAAATAAATAAAACACAAGAATTTTTATAGTGGTTCGAGTAAATGCTCTACTTCACTCTTTAAAGAATACTCTTCTCTTAGTATCTTGGATTCCACTACCACCGATAGTAGAAATACAATAGTGCTTCTAGCACTTTTCTAGATTCTAGATCTAGGGGATGTAAACATAGTGCTCCCAACACTCTTCTAGATTTCATCTCTATAGGGCATAATCACAATGCTTTTAGCACTCTAGGTTCCATCTCTAGGGAGTGTAAAAGCTCTTGTCTGCACTCAGACAATCACAGCTCTTCTTGAGCATAGTTTCAACCACTAGCTCAAGAAAATTATAATGAATATCAAAAGTTAAAGCACAGATACTTCTCAATAAGCACAGGGGAAGATTTCTTAAAATTAAATTCAGAAGTAAATGATCTTTTCAAAAGGTGGTTGGGAGCCTTCAAAGAAAGTAGAGAAACGTTTGAATGCAAGGCTGATGACTTTTGAAATATACAGAAGGTTTTGCCTTAGTTTAGTAAATGTTCTCAAGAGGGTATTGAATATTTTCTTTGATTATTCTTCTTGATCCTATGATGCTGCATTTTTAACTACCTTGAATTCCAGCTGTTGGTGGTAGGTGAAATTCATTAATGATAGAAGATCATTCTGATTAACATATTTGAATTCTCTGACTTCTACTTAATCATCATCTGCTAGAATGTCTACACCGTTGACATTGAAGAAGATGATTTCCTAATTTTTAATAAGTATCGGTCGAAGATTTGCTACAATAGCTAATTCTTTCATCAATATGGAAAGGGCGTCATTAATGTTGGACGAAGACCAATGATTCAGTTTGTTCGTTGCTCATCTTCACTTATGACAAATAAAGTTTCTATCCAGTTGTTTATCAGATAAAGTCCCTTTGTCTTCTAGTTTGTCCATAGTAAGTAACTAATAAATCATTGAGGTATAGAAGAATTATGTTTCTTGTATCATCTATTGAATTGTCTGTTGTAAGTAATAGAGGAATTATAGAAGCACAGACAAATTATCTTTCCAGTGCTTCGTTTGTTGGATTGTCTGTTGTAAGTAGTAGACGGATTGTAGGAATGCAGATGAATTTTCTCTACCACTTCATCTATTAGATTGTCTATTGTAAGTAGTAGACAGACTATAGAAGCGCAGATGAATTTTCTTCAGCACTTCATCTGTTGGATTGTCTGTTGTAAGTAATAGACGAATTATTAAGGTACAGATGAGTTATTCTTTTATCTGTTGGATTATCTATTGTAGGTAGTAGATGAATTTAGATGTACAGACAAACTCCATTGCTTTGCCCGATGAACTCCACTGCTCTGCTAGACAAACTCCACTTCTCAGCCTTTGTCTATTTTTAACAAATGATCATTGGCTTGGTGAGTTGTTTAGCTATGGCTCAGTTATGATAGACGAGGTCTGTTATATGCATGTTGCTTTAAATTTGTTAGATATAATCTCCTCTTTAATAGATGAATGGAAACTCTGTTAATTCCTTTTCATTTTAGCTTTGTCTATAGTGATACTTTATTTTTTTACTTTTGCATTCGCCCAAGCTTTTCAGTCAGATAGATTGACGCCTTAAAATATCTTCTCTGTGTTCATTTATCCGTGAAGCCTTCAAATTGATTTTGCATACTTAATGCTTGGCAATAATATTAGTATATAATTTTTAATCAAGTTTTGTTTATCATCAAAATTATTAATTTATGCTAACAATTGTGAGGTGCCTTTTGGGCTAGAAGAGTTGGCCCAAATGGGCAAAACCATGCAGGCTATGCCTACCAGTGATATCTGGTAAGCCCAAAGTGAATAATACTTCACATTGGCTAAAGTTTGGTGTGTTACAATTAGTTGGTAAGAGAGTTGGTTTCAAAAATAATATGACTTGATGTTAAAGAGTGTGAACTGTAGTAAGTCAATGAAAGATACCTTTTAGGCTAAAAAAGTTGGCCCAAATAAGCAAAATCATGCAAGCTTTGTATGCCAATGAAATCTGGTGGGCCTAAAGCGGATAATGAGGCAGGACCATCTAACCCCAGAAATCAGTAAATAATACTCAACAAGTGGTTGATGGCTTCATGAAAAATTCAACGTTGCCACTCATGATTGCATTTTGCTTAACCATCCGTGTTTCTTAGTTAACTCGTGATGAGCACACCCAACAAGCTATATTGAATCGTTTCTTTTTCTTCCTTCCTCTCTATGTGGCATGACGTATCTTAAGATACTTGGGGCTAAAATGTCGACTACATGGAGATGGTGTGATGTAGGCATTTTACACTACTCTCACCACCCATACTATTGAATTTGTGACACTTAAGCTTTGATTACTAATTTTTAAAGTAAACTAAGGCTTTGTTTGATCGTGCGGTGAGATTTAGCACTTTTACAAAAGTGCTATTGAAGAAGTACATTTAGGAAAAGCAATAATTTATAGCTTCTACCTAAACGTGGAAAATAAACTTTTATGATGAGAAAAAAATATGATAAAAGATCGCGCAGCCAAACTGACCCCTACAAAAGCACGTTTACACCTCTCCAAAAGCATTATAACCCGGTGCAACACGCTGCCAAATGAAGCTTAAGTGAGTAGTCATTTAAAATTCCAATGTATTAAAAGGTGGAGCGGGACTGAAGATGTTAAAATTCATCTGGAGTTACAGCTGCCACATGCTCTCGGACACTAGGAAAAAGGTGTGGATCTTTTTATTGCAACTTCTCAGCATGGTAGAACGGAGTGCTATTCACATTGCCCAATCGATTATTTTTAGTAAAAAAAGATTAATAATGATGAAAAAAATACAGGATAATTACAATATCTCAAAATTTTCATTTTTTTTAAATAAATTTCCATCCACTTAAATACATCTAATTAAATTTCGATAATTATGGATTAATTAAATTTTAAAACAGGCTTTTTGAGATATTCAATTAGCGATTACCCGTCTGATAAGAGGTGGAATGTCTATTACTCCAATAGCACACATTACAAAAAATAACATAAAAAAATAAGAAACGAAAAGAAAAAACAGTGAAAATCATGTACATTGCCAACCATAACTGGGTTGGAGCACCGGTGGATTGACCAGTGTTAAGAGATTTATGCTGAAGAGGTTATCCCGGTGTCTAATAAGTAATAATGTATGATTCAAATCGAGAAACAGTGCACCGTCCAAATTCATCAGTTGAATGGGTCGAGAGACAGGCACCACCCATCATGGTAAGAAACTCAAAGCGCGAGGGAGCTCTTTTGGGTGCCTGTCATCTTTCATGATGCCCAGATATCTTGGAAAATACTTTTTCCATAGAATCCATTCCCATGGATTACAAGTCCACTGACCGAACCGGTATGTTTGAGGTCAACCCAAGCCAAAAACAAAACGTAAAAACTCAGTCCAAACTTAACCATAACCCATGTTTAAAACCCCAATCAGAATCAAACTAATTTTGTAAAATTTTGGGTTGCACTCATGTTAAAAACAGATCAATGATTAGTAGTCTATGTCCCTGTAGATGCATTATAACACTTTAACTGAAATTTATTATTATTGTTATTATTATTTTATTGAACATGTTTGTAGTATAAATAATCAACAATGAAGCATGAAATAAATAAGCCTTTAACATTGAAAAGATAATGAAAAGATAAAAAGAAAAATAAAGTTCAAACAGAAAATGTATAATCAAATCATTTTTTTAATTGTCTTTTGTAGCCCTGCTAAAAATTTTATTAATAAAATTTTCTAATATATTTATTATTTCTAAGTTTCAAGTATTTGGAAAGCAAATCTTTATGTTACCGTTAATACAAAAATATATTAATTATCTTTTCAATCATCTATATGATAATGGTATGATCCATCCATGTTTTAATTATTTTTTGGATTATTTGGATAAAAGTAACTCTGTTCGGAACTTTTAGATTACTTGGTTCATGTTACTATCAAACGAATCCAAACCATATTATAATTGGTTCGGGTATTATCTGAATTCCATGGCCAGTACCCCTAAGCCCGAACCGAGTTACAAACTAAATTAGATATAAAAAAAAAAAAAAAAAACCCACATGTTAGCAATCCGGACAGTAAAATTGCAATGTGAAATGCGATTGGCAGTTGGAAAAGAAGTTCAACGGCCCAAACATGCAGTTATGTCCAAATTTTAACAACCTTTCTGATGAATGGCCCGGATCTGTACAACGGGTTCCAATCTGTCAAAATTACCTAATGGCTTCCCAGAGTAAAAGGCATCCAACGGTCAGGAAATATGACTAAATTATTTTTTGGGGAGTCGAACAAATCCCACGTGTAGAGTTACAAGCGACTGTGCATCGGGCACCCATCCCGCCAGAGCACAAAATAATTCCCAGCATGGAAAGTTGACAGCAGCAACTACTGCAGCATGTATGCCTCGGATCGCTGACAATGTGTGCCATCCAACGACGGAAGCAGAAAAGGCAAGGGCTCAGATGCAAACGATGTATCATAATCCACCCGTTTCACTGCCATCCACGTGTCATTTGGACAGTGCATCAAATCCATGAAAAAGTGGGCCACACCATCGTATATTCCATGCATTTGACATGCGGGAGGGAACTACGAATGCATTGCTTGGAATACAGCCTATGTTATTCGTCATTTGTAAAGGCAAAAGATGCCCAAGAAGAAATAAAATCTTTTTTTAAAAAAAAAAGTGAAAATGTCCTACATACCCTTAATTAAAACATGAATTACCACTTCATGGAACAAACTAAAGGAAACCGATGAAAGAAAAGAAAACAAGAAAGGAAGGAAGCAAAAGTAACAAAAATCAAATTCTTTGTCTAAAATCCCAAGCTATTTAAATTCCGATTACCTACAAATGCAAGGAAAGATCCAACGTCTCCTTTTCCTTCTCTTCATTTTCCAACCTCAGGTTCTTATTCGCCAATCCTTCTGTCGTGGCGGCTGCCGCAGAAGTTCCTTCTCCCTGGTCGTTACCTCCTCCAAAGCTCTTCTGCTGGTTGTAGAAGCTGTGCCCATTTTCATCGCCAATGCAAGAAGAGGAATTGCTAGGATAGAAGGCTGGCTCCAACCTCGGAGCGTTGCTCGTGCCGAAACGATTGTGGGGAGCGAAATGGCTGTGGTTGGCAGCGTGGGAAGTGATGTAGAATGGCGGAGCGACGAGAATAGGTGGCGGCGGAGAAGCAAAAGAACAGACCCGGTAATCAGAAGCAGCTCTTTGAGCTTTCCTTGCAGCATTTCTCTCCTTCTTGTGAGCGTTTTGATGCCCTCCTAAGGCCTGAGAGCTATAGAATTTCCTTGAACAGAAGAGACATGGGAAGACTCTTGCTGTTTCCTGGCTTGTGCTGATGTCAGGGGCTTTCTCTTCATCTGCCATTTCTGGATAAAAACAGAGAAGGTAGAGAGACGGAATAGAAATGAGAAGAGTTTTCGTACGAAATCTAATTGAGAGAGAGAGAGAGAGGCAATTGTCGCGATGGTAGAAAACCCAGAGGGGAAGCCTGTTTTTAAAGAGAACGATTAGAGAGGATTAGTTAGAAAGCCCATGTGTGAAGAAGCTGAAAGGGCGGTGTTATTTACGAGAGAGAGAGAGAGAGAGAGAGAGAGAGAGAGAGGAGGGGCAATGCAAAATCTCTTCCTAATCTGATCCTGGCATTTTAGGAAAAGAAAAGTAGCATAAAACCATAGGTCATAGGAAATGGTATGGAATAGGAAGGGTCTGTTTTGAACAACAGTTGGACAGAGAGAGAAGAAGTGGGTTTTGCATGCAACGAAGGACTAGTGATTGGGGGAAGAGGGTAGAAGATAAAAAAATCCACTGACATTTATCGATTTCATTCATGGGCACTTGTTGGCTTTGCAGGCGTTTCTTTCCAGCCTCTTTAATTATTTCCTTCCGCCAGTTTTTTTCTCTCTCACCTGTGTTTACCTTACTACCAGTGGACTGCTCTGTATTTCAAATACAACGTACATTTGGCAATCACATTAGCTTTCATCATGGGCCCACCACAGTTGGCCACAGCCTACATAACTTGCCAATGGAATGATCTGGTACCAGCCTTCAATAGATGGTTTGGATCTCACTTTGTAGTTTGAGAAATGATCTCAAACTAGATGATTTGGATCATGCGCATCGCCGACATAACTTGCCAATGGAATGATCTCGCCATCGCCTACATTACATGTTGTTAGAGAAAGCCACCAAAGTAGATGGTTTGGATCTCAGTTTGTAGTAACATTTGAAATGGATTAGATAGATGAGTTGATTTGTACTTTAAGCTTGCTTATGCGTATGATGTGCTATTCTTAACCTAATGGAGATCCCAACTTGAAATTTGAAACCAATCAGCCAAAATTTAACAGAAAAGAAAATTAAATCATTTATTGATTGGCACTTATGATTCAAATTATTCAAGCAATCTCATTTCTAGCCCAATAACTCTTACAGTTGATGTCACTGGACTGTCGAATTGCAGTTACGTGTATGTGCCATTTGTGCAGTGTGATTGCATGTGCATAAGGCCGCAGAGTAGGGCAGAGCATCAAATGAGTTGGCTCAAGGGATTGGGTTCTGTTGGGGGTGAGTTGCTCGCTTATCCATGCCTGCAGTTGCAGTTGCAGGGGTTGAAAGAGTTATGGGGCTTTGCTCAGACTTCTGTGTCCCTCTTCTCTTCTCTTCTGCCACCCTTCCATGCAATTTGCTATCCTAATTTTATCTTACACAAGTAGCTCTTTTTTACTCGCTCATGCACCACCTTCAATGTCCTCACACCCCACTCGTATGAACAAGAAGCACGAGTATAACATCAGAAGCCTTGTCGAGTCATTCAAACCAACCTTACCATATGAAAATATCATAGATTACCCAGTCATCTGTCAGGCTGTACATATATTTGCAACATTAACGGTTGTAATAACGTAAAATTCGATTGGAATATTTGCATGCTTCATTAAATACATTTAGGTTGTTGGGACTAAAACCGAATTAATTATAAACCGATGAACCGTTCGAATTACATACATGTGTGGTATCTTTCGAAGTGTGAGGTGAGGAACTTCTGCCATAGAGTGTAACAGGGATGTCTCATCCACCTTGGGAGCACTGAACTCCACGCTTATAAAGCGTAAAAACCAGAAAAGCTGCTCTCATCCCTTCGGATTCATGCACCTAAATCAAGTACCATGAAAACGGCACACGTGTGTGATAATCAAGACCACGAGATGAGGCCAAACTGACTTGATGTGGAAATCATAATTAGCCATAAACGTAGAGAACTTCGATTGGCCATTGCTAGTGGCTTTTTCTACAAGCATCACGATTGTAATATTTGAAATGTATATTTTTTGGTCATATGATAATCTAACACTTGATATGTTAAATCGACGGTTTAGATCTAGTCTACAGGTACTCTAAAGTGTCACTGATACAATATTGCAATATTGCGATATTGCAGGGGGGATCAGTAGCGCCACTGCCACCTGTGACATGCGCACTTAGCCCATGCTAAAGTTTACCAGCCTAGCACTTGCGAATTTCAACCAAGTATTTTACAAACAAAGAACAAGCGAAGTTTTTTTTTAAAAGACAAAAAAATCAACTGGCAGGAAATGGGAACGTTGAATTAGAGCTAGGGCAAAATGAACTCGTGTTTAATGCCTCAAATCTTCAATTGAGTTGTCGTGCTTTCAAGGGTTTAGTCAATTGATCATACTAGTGTGATCTAGTCAGTGTAAGTTTTGACTCATTGCTGATTCGACTGTCCAGATTCAGACAGAAAAAGACTGAAAGAAGTAGGGGGTGGGCAGAACTTGATGATTGCTTGATCATCGAGTTAATGGAAAGAAACATGTAATATATGACCCAAACTTTCCATGTATGAGATTAAGTTAAAGAATATGAAATTAATTCATTTTAATTAGTGAAAAATAAAATATATGGGCCTATCAAATCGTATATTTGGCCAATGAAACAGCTCAGTCTGTTGTGAACTTGAGATATGTAGGAGAACTGCGCAGCACCAATTGCAAAATTTGGAAGACGACCCAGCAAAAATGAATGAATCTATTGCTTGTTGTCGTGTATCAAGCCTTACGTACTGAGTATAGTATCAAATAAGTACTCTCCTTGGGACCATTCAACTAATTAAATTTCAATGGCCTTGATACCCCTTCTGATAATTAATGACATCAGCGTGATCCTATCTTCACCAACGATGTGATGCGCCGCCGGTGAATGAATTGGCTGTGGATGATAACTGATCACGAGTCAGATATACAGATGAGTACACAGCATCGTCCTTTCAGAACGCTAGGTCAATCTCGAATAGTTGGCCATACACATTTTGAATTTTGAAGGGCTTTTAATTCTCTAATTAATTAATTACTTATGGGCATGTTCCACCTACAGTCGAGATCTGATTAGTGAAATCTGGGTATTTGAAATAAAACACGAGCATGCAATAGATGATATACGGGAAACTGTACCAAAAAAGGATATATGATTTGCAAACGCCTCACAATAATTAGAAATTCCACGTGTCGTGAGATAAATTTGAATCGGACCTGATGAAACCGTTTAATCATGGCTCCTACCTGTAATCTGCAGTTATTTGACCTGACTCTAAACGTACACAATATTCGACGCAGGGTTGGCAATGATGACAAATCTATGGCTGCATTTCAACCAAAGTGCCAAGAATATCCTTCGGCAGGGGAAAAATAATTTCAAAGCAAATCGCTTGCGCATAGAAGTTATTCTGAATGAATTTGCGCAACTAAAAAAATTAACTAAACTGATATTCGAGCTGTCAATTAGCGTAAGGTAATTACAGTCCATACAGGTCAGTCCATTTGATTATTGGAGTTGCCTCACCGGTGTATGGAGCACTACACGCTGGACCGTATCAGACAACTTTTTCAATTACCCTGATGGATCATATCATCAGAGACTTTTTTTCAAGTAATAAGAATCGGCTAAATAAGCTGGTTGTCCCTTTGTTTTACATGAATAATTTATATTTGGACAAAAGATTATTCTTTAATTATAAGCTTTTATTCAGCCGCTTTCTCCAATTCCTAAGCATTTCACTCATGTTGTTCAACTCGCCGTTTTTCATCAGTATGACTGTAATTTTTTAAGGCCAGTTTGTTTGATTCAACTCTCTTTAGTATAATTCTCTAGTTGAAGCACTCTTACATCATTAATGTTAAAATCTGGATCGAAACAGCCAGTTGAATTGCTCCAAGTGAGAACTGATCGACTAACTTCGATTTATTCCAGTTTGATCTAGTCGCCTTTTTCCATTTTTAATATTATCAATCCAACCAAAGCATACATTAATCAATATAATTTAGTGGTAAAAATTCTATTCATTTCAATTAACATGTATGGTTAGAAATTTAAAATTTGCATTATATTATTTTTTAAAATACATTGAACTAATTAAATCAATTGAACCAGACGTTTGAATAGTTGGACTAAACCAAACTCTTAACCGATTTAGCATCTAATCTAATTTTAATAACACTGAGTTAAACTATCTTGAGCTTTATTTTTCTCACTTTAGTTAGTTTATACTGCTTTTAAAATTTTTTGAATGCATTATTTATTTTTAGTTGCGTTTGGATTCATATAAATCAATTATGTGCAACCATTTTACATTTATTTAATGTGATATTTATTTACTTTCACCTACTACTAATACCCATATTTTTTTTCATACTGTTATTGATACTTTTCAGCAATAACTCTACTTTTTACCAGTATTAATTCCATTTATTTTATGTTTATTAACTTTATAATTAATATCATCCCTCTTTTGTTATATTATTTGCAACCTCTTTTTCAACTTTTTTCTTTTCTTTCTTAGGACATTTATTTTTTAAAAAATTTAAATCTATCTTTTTCATTCAAAATTATTTTTCTACAGTCATTATTATACTTTTATTGCATTTTATCTTTTAATGTATTTATCATATACGCTAGTTACCTACTTAAGGATCACCCTGTCGGAACCGTCACTTGCCATCCAATCCACTTACTAGCCGAACAACAAGCAATGAACATTGATGAGATGCATCAGAAGTCAGAACCACCCAACTTCCACTTCCGCGGAGCAGGTAGGCGCGTTGCTGTTGAGAAATCCGGTGATCCGTTGGATGGTCAATGCACCAGAAATCCCAGATTTGAGAATCGGTCTGCCCAATAGGGGAAGAATTGCCATATATTCATGGTTTGGGAGTTCAAACCAACGGCCCAGATCACACCACCAAAGTCCCATTTGGCCGTATCGGAACAAGTGTGATGGTGAGAGAGAAGGAGATGCCAGGAGACCACGTGAATTTGTGGTCCAAAGCATTCAAAAGATCGAGCCATCTTTAAACTTCTATGCCCTTCTCGAGGTAATGTTAATTTCTTCGATACGGATGATCATGCAAGGGTATAAATGTTCCATACACTGATACCTTGAAGCACAAGTCAACAAGATGCCATGCAGCCTCCTTCCGCCGTACTCATTAATGACACATATATCTGGACCATCCATCTACTTCGAAACCAGCACATGCCATATTTGACAGCTCCCAGGAAAAATATTGCAATAATTTTAAACTATTATTTTTATATTAATATATTTAACTTTTATAGTAATTTGTATTTAATATTTTAATGACTTATGGGTTTTTATTCAATATATAGATCAAATACTTCTATGGACTGTAAAAATGAAATAGTTTAAAAGTATATTTTAAAGTCTCTTCCATTTCGTGGAACTCACAAATAGGTAATTAATCAAAATATCTATGCCTTTCAATTTCTTTTTAATTGTATGCATTTGACAGTGAGTGGAAATTGGGATGAAGATTAATTTTTTTATAAAAATAATAAATAGATGTAATATATACTTAGCATAACCACTCTAATAATCTTACACTTTCTTGTTATTCGTATATATTTTTATTTGACATCCTCCATCTATCTTAACCTTTTGACTTAATAACTCACAGCATCGCCTTGTTTCCGCTGCTAACATCATCTATACGGCATTTTCACTTTTCTCTCCATTTCTATACACATTTATCCAAACACATTCACCTAATGATTCTTACTCCAAAACTTTAATATTTACGTGAATTGATATAAGAAAATTTTCATATTATATATAATTAGATGATGTAGGTTATAGAGGCCTCTAATTTAAATTATTTTGAATACTTAAGTTAACTGGCCAACGTTAAGTATGATTGGCAGTGTATATTTCTTCAAACTAGCCCCAACAGTCCGCCCAACACGAACAAGCTAGCTCCAGCGAGATTTTATTGGAGTCCCTTAGTGAAATCAAAACCCATAATTTTAATTCTAATCATATTTTTAAGCTATGAAAGACAATGAAGGGAAAAATCATTGGAAAATTTTTAGATTGACTTTAACCTACACCATCAATCTTTCATAATTACCTTGTTATTAACACCTATAATGATGCTACAAATCATCCCAATATCTTTGCAACAAGCATCCAAAAACCTGATTGCTAATGTGGCATTCTAAGTTGGTAATATTGATTATTTATAATTATTGAGTAAGCTCTAATACCAATTCCAGGATCATGATTATAAATACAAGATCATACACACACAAATTAAAAATATAATTAAACACAAATTAGATACACATGATTTACATGGAAAACCCTTCAACCCAGAAGGAAAGAACCAGGAGGAAGAGATAACAATTCACTATAAAAACAGATCACAGAGATACACTAAGGATGTCTTACACACATCCTATGGAATGTCTCACACATATCTCTAAATCAACATACTCTTATAACCACCCCCCTCCTCTTCTTCGAGAAAAACTCTAGGATTTATATGATAACTCTCTTGTCTCAATCCTAGAATTAGCCTTAGTGAATCTCTAACTAAAATTTCAATATATAACTTTTCTAGTGGACTTTCCTATATGACTCTCTTAAGCCCATCTCACATATACAAATTCAATAAGACTTTTGTAAAATACAAGACGCAAAAACCTAATAAATCTCTACCTTATTTTGGATTATGCAGATATCAAGCCAGCTATTGAAGATTAAACCACCGTTACCATTATTTGTAAATCAATCTCAACATTCCATCAGTTAGTTCATCATCCATTATACCATCACCAGTATGGTTTACATCTCCACCTGAGATGTCTTGCACAATCCACTATTATGCAATCTCGTGACACCATCTCTTCTATCCTACTAGCATCCAAAGATGTCATACAACCACAACTAGAGATTAAGAAAACTTTCTCTTGATGCGCATCTCCCCATCTTCCTTGTCTCTTCTTGGAGCTTCTCCTGCAAACCTTGTTGCACGTCCTACTAGTCATTACCTGTGCACCACTTGTACTTTCACCACCCATATGCTAAATTGGCTAGATTCACATACCTCCATGATTGCTACCCATGTGCAAACTTTAAACTACAACATTCTCGATCCACCTATCTTCATACTCACTGCCTTTCCACTTGTATGCCAAATCGCACTCAATTGTATGCACATCATCTCCGCTAGCTCCTATGTACCACACATGTGCCAAACCGCATATATGACAAACATACGCCACTTGTGTCCTAGTGCAACCAATCATGCTGATAAGATCATAATATATCATGTTTTATACCTAAATTCACATATTTTGGATACTCTTTTGTCATATTTTTAGTAGTTTATATTGATATTCGAGCAAATATTTCCATTTAACAAAGTTGGTTAATGTTTAAGACGTCAAAACTGTAAAATGGAGTTGAATATTATAAAGGTATAATGTATGAAGTAATTTTTGGGATCAAAGGAGGCTGATTTAGAAAAAGTGTTCAACATAAAAGTTGTATCCCTTATTCCTATCTTTCTAATAAATCAAGAATCACATGATTCTGAGTTCATATGAAAATGTTATGGAAAAAAATACTATAATTGTCTCCAAAGCTTTAGACGTTTTGAAATAATAACTTCAAATATGCGTTAAAAGGCGTCACTTTGAGGCAATTTGTAGAACAGTTGGAGGCTCATTCAAAAATTTTTTCAACATGAAAGTTATATTCCTTCAAATTATTTGTCTAAGGAATGAAGAATTACATAATTCTGAGTTTGGACGAGGAAGTTATATGGAAACTGCTCTAGAGCTTTAAGTTCTGAAGTAAGCTTCAATGGTCTAAAGTTGTCTCCGTGGCATTAAGTACTTCAGATGTGTGGAAATAACTTTAGATGTGTGGGAATTAACTTTATAAGGTCTGAAACAAGAAAGTGAAATCACAGCTCGAGCTTCAAATGGTCTAAAGTGCATCTTCAAATGTGCTAAAGTTGTGCAAGTGAAGAAAAATGCCGAAATCTAAAATTTGGAATTTAAAAGCATAGTTCAACACATCTGAAGGCTTTTAGAGGCGCGTTCAAGAGAAAATCCAAGCTTTAGATTTGTATGAGCTACTCTGAAATCATGCGGTCAAGTTGGAATTGCAGTTCAAAAATTGGGTTCAAATGGACAAATCATGGATAGAAACTGGTTGATGCAACGCATACTCTTTAGAAGTTGTGGATTGAAGATTATTTTAGAAGTTGTGCAATTTATGAATTATTTTAAAAGTTGCCAATTATTTTTCCAAAATTGTAAGTACGCAAGTTGAGTTATTTTTAGAAACTGATGACTATATATCAGATTCATTACTATATTTTAGAGTCTTAGGCATGTACAAGTGCAAGTTATTCTTAAAAAAAGATTCCTATGCATAACAGGTTTTGCTATTTGTGAAGCAGTCCACAAAAACCCTAATTGAGGGTTATTTAAGGACACCTCTAATATGCAGGGGGGGGGGGGGTGGCGGGGTTTGCAAGTTCAAGTAGGGAGTTCAGAGCAAAGGAGATCATTGGAAAGAGTTGCTGGAAATTTTAATATTTTATTTCTTTCAATTTAGTTTATCTTTTGTATTTGGAATCAACATTCAGGTTGGAATCCTGACAATATTTGTTAATCATTTAATTGATTTTAATTCAATAATGATATCCTAAATTCCTTTTTATTTAGGGTGAGATGGATCCTAACATAGGAATCTTATGTTGATGTTTGATATTTTATTTAGATTATCTTTTTTCTCATTATTTTCTCCTTTCTATGCTTAATGCATGTATGTAATTGGCCTCCATATGCATGAACTAAGACTTCTAATTCATACTTGAGAAAGATGAATTAGGAATAGACTTTTGAATGGAAGAACATATGATGTAATAATGATTAGAGATAGCTATTATACATGTACAATCCATGCCAGCTATTGTTAGGATTATTATATATAATTTTGATAATAACAAAACTTATATTAAGATAAAATAATATATGTGCTTAAATCGTTAATAATCATATGCATAATTATGTTTGATAAATGTCAATTGATAATGTAAAAAATATACATAATCATGAATGTTTAATTATGCAAGCACACATCTTTTACTTCATGGTATATTTAATCTTAGTTATCATTCTTTAATGCGTTAATTTGTTAAACCATATTTAGCACCATACTATATTAAGCTTTCACATTATGTACTTAAAAGAAATGTATATTATCCTTGCTCTACAACATGTTAAAATTACATGAGGATAAAATATATTCTAATTAAATAATATATGAAAGCTAATAACATAGCAAGTGTAGAAAATTTCTAATTGCAGGATCATAATCGTCTGTAACCAACTGCCGCAACTATTTGCTATGTTTCAAAGGGATTAAATTGCTGAAGATCATGAAAAAAATAAGGCTTCTTAGACGAGTTACAAGGAGCTTGCTTTGTTTGTTAAATCCAAATAGAAGCTTCAACAGATAAATGCAAATGACAAAAAAAGCTGAAGATGAAGCCATAGTTAGAAAGCTTAAATTGTGGACTATTCATTAGCCAAAGTTCGTTTGAAACAAAATAAGAAAGGGCAACCTCATTAAGAACTCAGACAAATAAAGAAAGAAGAATGATAAAGAGACGGTCACCTAAATAAGTATACACAAAGGGAAGAAATGTTGTCTGACCAACAAAGTCAGATAAATGGATTAATCTAAAGATAAGAAAGTGTAAAGACAAAGTAGAAGCAACTTCACTTGAGCAGAGACAGACAAATCAAGAATGAATTAAGAAGAAAGTTGCAGAGATGAACTCCATCTGTTGCAGAAAAATGATGAATTTGACTTCATCTGTAGGATCAAATACGTCTGTTACTTACTACAGATGAAGTGGAAGACAAAGTGGAACCTGTACAGTGAGGATAGACAAACTTACACAAACAAAGTAGCTGCTCGGACGAGTAAATTTCAATGCAAAGGTATATTTGTCTACAACTTACTATAGATAAACATATAGACGAAGTAAAGAGACTAATTTGTCCAAGACAAATTATACTTCGTTTGTTCGAGCAAACAAAGTAGAGTTTGTCTATTGATCAGTTCGACTTTGTCTATAGCACCACAGTTTGTCTATTATGTACAATAGACAAAGCACACTCGCAAAAGATGGATTGATAGACAAATTAATGGGAGAACTCATCTAAAGCTTATAACAAACAAATGCAGACAGATAAAGACCGTGACTTATTAGATGAAAATTGATTTGTGTAACTTTCTTCTAAATGACATCTGCATCCATACTTTCATTGTGCAGACTCGTTTCAGTCACCATTTCTAGTAACAAGAGGCACTACACATTTTTTAGCTATGTTAAGTTGAAATGAGAAAAGACATTTCAGTAACAACTCATCTTCCTCTCTATAAAAGAACGACAATGCAGTAGCTCGAGAAAAGTAAGAAGGCATGGGCTCCAACGATAGAAATCTCAATGGTCTTCTTCATTTATTACTGCTCTCATTTTTGCATTTAACGAAACTCATCTTCTCCAATGATCAAAATTATGAAGAAGCTATTTAAGGAGAAGAGGTGGAACTATTCAAAGTGGTGAAGGAAGACATTTCAAATGAGTTTAACCTTATGCAAATCCTTCCATCCATGACCAATAGCTTAAACCATCATTTATTCTTTATGAGCTTTAATCTACATATCCTTATAGCCATTGAGTTTATATTTTGGGAAGATTTTTTTGTATTACTAGAGCTATAAAAGATCTCATCTTCCTCTATGCTTAAATGTGTATTAGTTTTCTGGTTAAACTAAAAAACTAGTGAGTTTGTGATAATCTCAAGAAAACTACATTGTATGAGTTGTTGGTAATCTCTAGAAAACTATTAAGTTTGATGGTGATCTTAGAAATCGGTGAGTTTCTTAGTGATCTTATGAAAATTAGAAGAGTGTTGAGAGTACTTTTGCATTTCTATTTATGGAATATAATAGAATCCAAGGCATAATGAGTGTATGCTCTTGAAAGAGTGAATATAGGGACGAGATTCCCAATCCACTATAAAAATTGTGTTGTTTGTATGTGTTTGTTTATTTGCTTTATCCTTTATGCACTTTAATGTTTTATCATTTACTTTACATTACACCACACACAAGTACGAAAAGAGGTAAATGGTCTAACAATGGTTAAACAATGAATTTTTATATACCCAATTCACCCCTCCCCTCTTGGGTTAAGCCATACTATGAGACTCTACAAGTGGTATCAGAGTGGGCTAGATAAAAAATTTTAGTGATCCATTTGGCTTACCAAATAATATCATCCTTTGTGTTCTCTAAAGGATACTCCATCTCTCCACTTTCTTATTTTCAATGGATTGAATTATTAATAATGGAAGAAGAGATTGGAAATATATCTTATGGCCAAATAATCTTTATCTATGAAAAATCATTTGTATTGGCATAAGCGAGGATGAAACAAGAGCAGAGCTGAAATGTTGAAATTTCACTATATGGTCTCTGCCCCATCATTTGCAAAAGATGACTTAGTTTTTAAGTTGATAGGAGAAATCTTAAAACAAGCCAACAAAAATTACTAAGGGGCAAAACACCTTACACTCACACATTACTTCTGTTACTATTAAGACTAATTTGAGTGTAGGAAATTAAGGAAAGGAGAAAATAAACTCTTGAAGAAGAAGAAGAAAAAGAAAGGAGACTTGGTCTAAAAAAATAAAATGAAGACATGATGAAATACCAAGTTTCTTCGAAATAAAGAGGAAAGGTAAGTACAGGTATGACACTCAACTCAAATGCCTTCATTGAATATGTTATTATCTAAGTTTTGAAAGTTTACTTGTGTGTTTCTTTTAGTTCATTCTCTCATTAATAAGAATTCATGTTCAGTCTTTCAATTACTTATTTTTGTTTATTTACATGTCTATAGAGACAAGTTTATATTCAAAACTTTTATATTCATTTATTTGTACATTAATAGAAATTAGAAATCATATTTAGAATTTTAATTGCTTAGCTAACTGAACATTGATAGAAATAAAGATTCATATATAGTGTTATCTATACATATCCTGTTCATTCATGTATATACATAGGAAGAATATAGAATTCACACTAGGATAAATAAAACTCTGAAAAACATAAAGTAAAACTCTAAGATAATCAGGAAGTTAAAAAAATAACACTCAAATAATAAATAACTTAAAGATAAGAATGCCTAAAAGACATATAACTAAAAATAGAGTAAAATAACAAAATTGAATGATTATGTTTAAAATTATTAAGGAAAAGGCGAGTTAATCTAGTATATAAGGTTAATCTCTATTCACAATTATGCTAGTTTAGACAACTCAATAATTGATTAAAGTAGAATGGTTATCCCACTATTCATGAAAACTACTTCAATTCATTAGCTAGTTTCTCCGCATACTATTATCGTTAAGATGATACTTTTCACTAATGAACCATCAATACATGTTCATATCTATTTGAACCTATCAATGAAGAAAAAGTGCAAAAGTTTCTTAAAGTGCATGTAGGAAAGCTTGATGAAAACAATGAAAAATCAAAACCTTCTTCTCAGCTCACAAATCCAAGCAAAATAAGCCAACAAGTTCAAGTTCCGGATGTAAGAAAATGATTGAATAGGTTAAGACTATATTCCGGACAATATCAAATCTTAGATGATGCATCAACAACTTCAAATAGCAGAAGCTGAACGAAAAATCAAAGTCTAGCAACAACACTTATAAGTGCAAATGAGAAATTCATGAAAGAAAGAATCAAAAGAGGTAAGTTGTCTAACTTGATTATATTTTTCATTGCTATATATTCTAGATGCTTTTAAATGAACTGCCTTGGATTTGAATTAATATGAGTTTAATGCTTTGAGCTAAACCATTTTGAAAACCGTAATGAACCTTAAAATGATCAAAATTTTAATATCATTATAGTCCTAAGGCATAATCAAGCCTATTTGGAAAACTTCAAAGTTTAAGGTCTCAAATAGGAATTCCATTCCCAGTTATTCCTTCTATAATAATAATTAAAGGCTAAATCTCGTAAAAAAGAATTGGAATTGATAAGTAAATATATAAAGACAACACTCATAATCATAACACACAACATAAAAAGCAAATTAAAAGAAAATCTTCAAGAATGATAAAAATCCATTTGATTTAGTACAATAAGCATTAAAAACATCTACTTCCTTAAAATCTCTATAAGTACCTCTAGCTCTTCAATTCTTTGTTGAGCCTCAAATAACTCTTTCTCCAAAGCTGCAACTCTACCCATAACATCCTCATAATTTATATAGTGGCTAGTCAAAAGAAGATTTGAACAAGTATTTACCTTCTTAACATACCTCAATTCCTTCTTTAATTGCTTCACTTCTTTTAAAATGAAAATTTGGTTATTCCCCTCAATCCTTTCTTGCTCTATCTCTGTCTACCTCTTAATTTTGCATATCATTTGTTCAACTAAATATCATCTAATATAGATGAAGTAGAGAATACATAGGGTCACAACCAGTTCCCAAGAGACATATTAACTCTATATCTCAAATCTCAGTGACCGTCTTCTTGATAAAAATAATAGGATAGGGCAAACAAGGAATAGATCCTTGTACCTTATAGACCCAAACGAGACTCAATAGGATCATGCATTTTCACTCTTGAGTTATGATGAGTAAACTATCCTTAAAAAAGCATTCTTTAAATCACATATCCAATGTTTGAATCAGTATAAGAATGATCTTATGAAACATAAAACATAACTCACCAAGCATAAAACTTTGTAAACGATCAAAAAATTAAAAACTATTGAGAATAAAACTTAAATATAAATAGTTACAATATTCCATTGAAAAGATTCAAACCATTAAAAGATATAAAAGAAAATCAAAATGTTTATTTGGCCAAAATATTAACTACCATCTCTAATTCATCAACCTTTTGATGAGCTTTGTCCAACTTCATCTCTAAGTATTTAATGCGATATATTGCTTCCGTATAAGCCATTGAGTTCTTGGTCAAGAGATGCTCAAAATGAGTAGTATTACTTCTAATGGAAGACAAATCTTCTTTTAAATATTTGATTCTGTCCTAAAGAAACAAAATCCTCTCTACAGTCTTGAAATCTTTATTAGTTTTCGAAGGGTGGCTACCCAAGAGGGGAGGGGTGAATTGAGATTATGAAAATTAAGCAATTAAACCCTTGCAAGATTACTTCTTCTCTTTTTGTGCTCATGTGCTGTGTAATGTAAATTAAGTAATAGCATATTAAAGTATAAGAAAACAAAGAAATAAGTACACATAAATAACATGATTTTTATAGTGGTTCAGGAACCCCATCCCTACACCACTCTTTCAAGAGCACATACTCATTGTGCCTTTGGTTCCACTATATCCCATATAATGAAAATATAATAATGCTCCCGACACTCATATATATTCCAGCTCTAGGAGACATAAATAAGTGTTTCCAACACTCTTCTAGATTCTAGCTCTAAGGGGCAACATAGTGCTCCCAACACTCTTCTTGTTTTCATGATCTTAGCAGAAAACTCACTGATTTATAAGATTACCAGCAAACTTGATAGTTTTCTAGAGATCACCAACAACTCTTTGGTTTTTTAGATTAACCAGAAAACTAATATACTTTTATAAAGTGTTATAATGAAGCACAGGAAAAGATGTGATCCTTTAGTAGATCTATATAACATAGAAAGATCCTCCCTAAATGTAGAAATAATGGCTATAATAATTTGAAGGTTAAAGCTTTTTAAAAATAACTGAAGGTTAAGCTCGTGGCTATGATTGAAAGGATTTGCATAAGATTGCGCTCATTTGAAATCTCTTTCTTCACTACATTTGAATCATCTCACCTCTTCTCCTTAAATAGCTCTCTTGAAAACTTGACCATTTGAGGAAGATGATCTTCATTGAATGCAGAGATGAGGGTAGAAGAGCTAGAATAAATGTAGAAAACCATTCTAAAAATCTAACATTTGAAAATGTCATCTTTTAATTAATTTTTATCTGCTTAGAGCCATTCTGCAGTGCCAACCTTGACATAGAAGAAGGTGAATAGCTAGTTCAACCAACTAAAAAATGAGGAGATGCTACAGCTTTGGCTTGATTCAAAATTTTAGAAAGAAAATAAATTCTAACAAACTCAATTGCTCCACTTTGACCGGTGCTTTATTGCATTTGTCTAAAGTTAATATTAGACAAAGTTTCTTTTCTGTCGAAGTCTCTTTCTAGCTGGACCAAGTTTCTTCATCTCCTAATTTATTCATAGTTAATTATAGACAAATTTGGACTTTTTTTTACTTTCAGACAAATGTATTTACTCTTTGAAATTTTTCTTCCATCCGCTGCCTTTTCATTGTTTCTTTGGATAGTATCAGATTGACATCTTTGAGCATATTTTAAAATCTTTGTAACTTAAACTTTCTAAAATATGGCAGATGGTTAGAACAAATATTTGTAGTCCTGCACTTGGAAATTTGAATGAGTTCTTGATGTTTGATTCTTGTTTAACACTTAGAACCTTCAAGCATTTTGTTCTTATTCAATGGATTATCTATTTTTATAATTTAGAAAGATTGTGGACTGCTTGAAAGAATATTATTTTAAGATATAGCTGCTACAGAGTGTTGAATTTACAATATTTGAAAATAGTAAATTTTCACTGTAGTTGATCACTGTAGCACTTCATCTGTCAATTTTTCTAAAGTAAGTATTAGATGAATAAGTTTGTCTACTGGTATTGTAGTAGTGTTATTATAGTAGATTATTGTAGCAATATTTTGTTTGTTAATTTGTCTGAAGTAACTGACAAGTAAGTTTGTCTGTTGGTACTATAGTAGCAGTACTATAGCTAATCACTATAGCATCAATTTGTCTATTAATTTGTTTGAAGTAAGTAACAGACAAATAAATTTGTCTTTTAGTACTATAGCAAATCACTGTAGTATTACTATAGCAAATCACTATAGCAATTCATCTATTGCTTCATCTGAAGCTTTATCTTAAATGAACTTTGTTTGGCATTATAGTAGTATTGTAACATTTTACTGTAGTAAAATTACTATAGCAACATACCTGCACTTAGAAATTTATGCACTTTTTCCATATTGTTAACTTGACATTTTTTATTGTAAATCACAATATAATTATCCATGTGAAGTTTACATAAGTTATAAAGCATGAATATGTAATTTGAATTATGATTTGTTTTTATAAACTCATCTAAGCACTCATTCTTTTTTATTTAAAAATATATCTAGAATTATATCAAGAAGTTTATCCTTACATGAATGATATCCTAATAAAGTATGCATATTTTAGGCATATCTTTCTACATTTCAAACTTCCTATACTAGAAGCATCATTGGCATAAATCAAGTCTTAAAATAAGTTTTTTTTTATTATCAAAATCATACAATAATCCCAACAATCTTCACCTTTAATCTGCCTTGAAGAAGAACTTGACGACGCGATGACTGCTCTGATATGTACTGAAAGGTCATTTCTTCCCTAACCCTTTTATACGAGAAAGAGAATGCAAAGAGTTTCACCACTTCCTAAGCAAGCTATTAACTTTACCGTTAATACTCTCAACTATCTCTCTTGATAATAATGATAGCTAGCTGTTAAAACAAAAGAAGTGAAGATGTAGATTAAAAACAAGAACCAATAGTGAAACTATCAAGTTAAAATCATGCATTATCACCTTATTTACATGAAATCATTTTAATTTAGTGTCCCAATATGAAATAATCATGATTTTGATGAATAATACATGCTTAATTATCCAATGTTTCAATGTTTCCTTTCATATAAATCTGCCTCTTGTATTGATAAAAATTTATTATACACATGTGCTTAAAAGCTGCTTAGATATTGCAATTATTGAACATTATCATTGATAGGAATTTAGTCTTTACATTGGTCATCCCATGCAATGATTGTGCTATGCTTAACACCAGATTAAGGGGGAGAAGCTAAAAATAGAAAAAAAACATATGAGATTATGAGTTAGGAGTATCAAACCTCACCTAGGACCTAACAAAATATTCTCAGGGAACCAAATGGGGGAGAGAGAATTGTATGATAATTATAAGAGACACGGGGAGATAAAATCATGTGCTGATATGTATAAAGTGTTGAACCAAATGGTACATATAGAAAACAACTAAGTTTCGATAATGAGCGATAACATATGAGTAAACACTTGTGGTACCGATAATTATGTTCCAAAGCATTGCAGAGACAAATATAAGGGAAAAGATACGCTACATATGTTTGTAAACTACTATACAATAGAAGCCCCATCATCCACTGTCCATTGCAAACGAATGACTTTAGATGCTAAAGGAGTGTAGGGTTAGCCTGGCAATATTGCATAAACTTACTTGCGAGTAGGCTTTCCCACCACCAAGCTCCCATCTTCCCTTTCTTCCCATACGCTATCCCTCCCAGGCAGAAATTTCTCTTCCCACTTCCCCTTTTTGATGTGAAGACCCAATCTCCCTCCCTTTATTCCCCAATGCTGTCCCTCCTCGATGAAAATCTCTCCTCCCACTTCCTCCCCATGTTGATGTGAGGACCCAAGCTTTCGTGCCTCCCATTCTTCCCCTAATAGTGCCTTTCGATAAAAAATTCTAGCTTGTTATAGCCTCTCCTCAACATCAAGAAAAATCTTCAGAGGAGTTGCATCCTGAAGCTGGTCAGTAAGATGGTCAGTGGGAAAGGTGAGAGAAATCATTTATCCCCTGATGTTCATCACATGCCTGAATCTGTTTCTTCTCCTGACTTGTGAAAAATGCTTGAAGCTATGTTCAAAACATTTTTAGCAAGTAGTATGATTTTTCTGACAAAAAATATAAAGTTTCATAATAAGCATTTTATTTTTTAGGATGGGTCTTCTTGCAAGTTCTGATTAGTAAGGTTTATCATTTGGCTATGAGACAAAATCATGGTTGGTACATTATTTACCTATGCAAAGATGTTAATGATGGGATAGGTGATCTAATATGTTAGATAATTTCTTTGCTTGAAGGAAACTACATCCTTGTAATGTGCATTGAGACTTCAAGCCTTGAAATTTGCCCTTAGATGTTTTAGGTGCAAGAATTTATGAATGTGATGGGAAATGTTGGGATGCATCTCTAAGATTACTTAATTTGCATATCATAGAGGCCCATTTGTTGGGTGGGCCACACCATTTGAGGATAGATGATGATCTGACTCAACTTGTAAGTGTGACTTCGACTATATTGTATGCTGTGGTGATTGTCATGGTGGGTCCCATGTTTCACGCATATCAGATTTCCCACCCATGATAAATTGATGGTAAGAACTTGAAAAGATAAGGCTTTATGACAAAGTTATTTATGTTTTGATTGTAGATTTAGTCCGTGGTATATGGTATAAGAAAGACAAAAGTTGTTAATTAGATTTTTCCTACTCATTTTACAATTTGGGTTTTGTGATTGATTTTTAATCAAAAGTGACATTGATTGGGTTCATGGCTAATGCTATAATCATAGTATCATTGCAACAACTAAAAGGCTTTCTTAGCATAACACATTTCACTAATAAGATGAGATTTTTGCCTGATATGTTGTCTATTTTTAAGCACAGATCAGAGATAAGGGGCTAAATTCAATGTAAAAGGCTAACAATTGCAATGAAGGTTGTAGCCAATCCACCTATTATATTTGTGGATGAACCAACATCAAGTCTATATACTAGAGCAGCTACAATTGTCATGAGCACAGTGAAGAATGTTGTTGAATAGGAAGGACAGTTGTCTGCATCATACACCAACCAAGTATAGATATATTCAAATCCTTCGATGAGGTATTGTGAGAAGTTATAAACTAAAACATAAATTTCTTAATTACTCTATAGAATGCTATTAAGTATTAAAGATAATGAATTATCAACTTCACTAGATCAACATTTGATTCATTTAAAGACATTACTTGTTTTTATCTCAACAGGCACCTAAGAAACTCTATAGAGCATTTGAAGAATCAGAAAAGCAAATTAACTAAATTGCCTCAACAGTCTCTATTTGTAGGATCAAATGCTTAAAGCAGGATATTTCTCCTATTTGAGTTAGAAGTTTTTTCCCCTTTTTCTTTTTGTTGTCTTGATTTAGAATACAACCTTGTCATACTCTTATCTTTATGCAGTTGATTCTATTGAAAAGAGGAGGGAGGATGATTTATTCTAGATCATTGAGTCAACACTCAAGTCAACAATTAAGCATTTTGAGGTATGTTTGATATCAATAGAAGTCTCCACATTATTAAGTGCCTAATATCAGCATTTATTGAATCCATGGGGGTGAAGTAGTTGATCCTGCAATCTATCAATAAAGGAGAACTAATTGATATGTTCCCAAATGAGGTAAATTTTGAAGTATAATTTTGAAATTGATATTCGCAAGTAAAGATGGAGGGTGTTGCCATGGATTACAGTCTATTCCCTTTTTACTTTTCAAGCTACATTTTCTTAGAATGCATATTGGAAGCAGAATTGATTCAACTCCATTTATGATGCACTACATAGACCTCTATAGGAAGGAAAGATATCATTGAGTGACATTTTTCACATATCTTAGTGTTATATTTACAATATTGCTATTCCAAAGCATTGGTATATTTCCCCATCAAAGATATGGTAAAGAGTGCTTGCTTTTAATTAATTTTCCTTATTTTGTGGGGTATACTTGGCATTCCCAAGATTAGAGATGGTTACAATCCAGCAACATGGATGTTATAAATTACCTTCAACTCTTTGGAAGCAGAGCTTGGCATAGATTTGTGCCCAGGTTTACAAAGAATCTACCTTGTATTGGTAATTGCAGCAATGCATGATCTCCTCAATCTTCATGATGAACAAACATGCATCCATCGATAATGACAAGGTGAGCATTTTTTTTGTTTGGTGTTGATTTTTCTGAGCTTCTATTGAATGTCTATCCATTTTTCAATGTGGAAGTTATATTGTTTCCTTTTTCAAATTTTGCTTTGTATTTTGATTTGAAGTTTTGATTTATATATTGTAGGTTCTAATTTTTAGCATGACCAAAAATGTGATGGACATTTCCCCAAAGGGTGGGTTTAGCTTCGATTTACGTAGAAGAAATGACATGCTACTAAGAAAGCTGTTCAACCCCCCTTTTTCGAAAAATAGGAACCACTATTGTTGGTATAGCTTTCTAGGTAAAATTTTATTTTTTCTATCTATAAATAGGCACTAATTGTGAGATGTCCATATTAATTTATTTGTCCTTGGCCAATATTTTATCACTCAACATGTTCTTGTTGTCAATTTGTCTACAGGATGGTGTCATTCTTGGTGTTGATACTAGAGCAACTAAGGGGCCTATTATTTGTGATAAGAATCATGAGAAGATTCATTATATGGCTCCAAACATCTAGTGCTGTGGTGCAGGAACTACAGTTGATATTGAAGCAGCAACAGGTATTTCTTTTAGAAGATATAATAGTTGGTCTGAATAGACAATGATTTGAAATGTGGTTTGTCTTTACTTTGTCAACTAACATGACTATATTTCATTCTTATGAACAAGTATGCGCTACAAGATACTGGTTTAAAAATGTCTAGCCAATAAAAGGTTAGCCTTGTTAGTTTTTTTTTTAAATAAATAAATCATGTATCCACTGAAATGGAGCTTATTAGCAATAGTATGGTCCAATACACAAAGAACCTAAATATGAATGCCTTTTTGATTTAATCTCTTTTTCTACTTTTTCTTCCCACCTATCTTTAATGCATTTTGTATATGAGGGAATCTTCGGAAGTCCTTTAGGGCTTGAACAAAGCTTCTTCTCTTCTTTTTTTTCTTTGGCAAGATAGTTACTTAGTCTGGTTTACTTCTTTTTTGTTTATGACTCAACTCCTTGTGAGGAGCTTTCTTGAAGTTGCCACTATGGATTCCTTACCAATAGCCATATTTTCAAATTCCTCTTCCTACTGTTGCGAATGATAAAATTCATGACATTGCTTTTGCCAAGTACAATTTCTTGATTCCATAAGATTGAGCAACGAAAGCTTATAAAAACTTTGCTGCATCTATAGACAAGATACAGGTTAGTGCCAATGCCAATGAAGATGATACAAGGGTAATAGATGATGAGATAAGGAAGATGTTGACTAGTACCCTCATTGACAATGCTAATTGACAATGCTAGATTGAGAAAATAGGTGAATTCCATCATCTAGTTTGTACTGAAGAAGTGAATCCTAAGAAAGATTATGGTGTGGAAGCCCCTCCTATAAAGATTGTACTGAACAAATTCCTAGAGAGATAAAAGCAAATGGTTAGTGTAAATTCTTATACGATGTAAATTTTTATAATTTTTGGTAGCCTTTGTTTAGCTCTATGGTAGCATAATTTTGTCAAAAGAGAAAATAACAAACACAGAAGAGCAGTCAATGCTGAAGCTATAATATGTTTGTGCATTCAGGTAATTTTTGGTCCTCATCTTTCACATGTTAAATGCTTGAATGATTCTATAGTCTATTTAATTATTTAGATCCATAACAGCATCAACCTCAAATGGGCATAGACATTTAGAACATTTGTTATAAGCTAATGGATAAACATTCGACTGCTTTTATTTCCTAATTCCTTTTTCCTTAACCTAAGTTTTAGAGTTCATAGCCACATGGGTGGATATGCAATTTCTCAATGTCCTAATCAACTCATCACACAAAAGACTCATGTCAAACAAATTTAAAGTGTATATGATGGCAATAATTTAATTTCACAATTGATCTTGCATAAACCGAAGGCAAAGTAAGTGTTGTATAGGAGGAAAACTCCCAAACTGTGCTCTTATATTGGGATTCTCACTCAAGGATAGAAATCTTCCTCTAGTTAGCATGATGTGTTGCAATGCAAAGAGCATGACACTTCGAAAATATGTCCAAAAATATTTGTGAGCAAATATCATATGTTTAGATCATTGAGATGGAGAAAAATTATACATGGAGCAATGCTTACCTTTCATCCACCTGAGTGAAAAATATATTAATATCGTAGATTTTTTCTTAAGAACAATATATTATAATTTATTCTTTGTAGACAAGTTTAATATAATTTGTGGGTATTTTAGAATGTATATATGTAAAGATTTTAACTCAAAAATCTGTAATTTAATATGAAAAATTGCATATAAACAAATTAGTCTTTTCTATGTAGTTAATAAGGTGGGTGTAAAGGTCAATTATCTTTTATACATCTAGAAATTTGGTGTACATATATAAAAAAATTATAATATTTTTATTTTAAAAAAATTATGCATTTTTCTCCCAATTTCAATCACCAAAATCGCAAAAAACATAATATCTGTCCCACAAAACACATGACCATAATTTAATATAAAAAATTGATATAAATGAATTGACACTTTTTGTGAAAAAATAAGGTCTATTTGAAGGTCCATTATTTCTTCCACATCCAAAAATTTTGCACACATAGATGAAAAAGATTTTCATGATATTTTTTTGTTGTTCAAAAAAATTATGCATTCTTCTCCCAATTTCAATCACTAAAATCACAAAACACATAATATCCATCGCATCAAGGAACATAATTTAATGCGACAAATTTGATATAACTGATTTCTTATGTATAAACACCAAAATCATAAGACACATAATATCCCATCGAGGACCATAATTTAATATAAAAAATTGATATAAATGAATTGACACTTTTTGTGTAAAAAATAAGGTCGGTTTGAAGGTCCATTATCTCTTCTACATCCAAAACTTTTGCATACATAGATTAAAAAAAATTTTGTAATATTTTTATGTTGTTTGAAAAATTAATGATGCATGCTGCTCACTAACCACCAAAATGGCAAAAAAGATAAAAATTGTCAGTCATAAAGTTGTGTGTAGGTCCATCAAGGTCCGTAAAGGTCCATCAAGTTTTAGGTATCTTCATCAAGGTTCGTTAAGGTCCAGAAATCTCTCTCATGGTCTATGGAAAACAATCAAGCTCAAGAAAACCATCATAGTCCATCAAAGTCCATCAAGGTCCATCAAGGTCCATCAAGGCCCATCAAAATAGTTAATATATTAATCACACATTTTGGTCAAGCACCATCCAGTATTCCATCAAGCCCTATCAAGTTCTTGTCAAGGTCTGTCAAGAACTATCAAGACCATCAAGGTCCATCAAACAACCCATTAACAACCCATCAATACCAATCAAGGTCTATGAAGACTAGAGACCCATCAAGCTTTGTTAAGAATCATCATAGTCAGTCAAGATTCGTCAAGACCGGCTCAATTTTTTGGATTTCATCAAGATCCATCAATGACCATCAAATTCTATTATCAAGCCTGGTAAATACCCATAAAGCCCAGTCAAGACCATCAAACCTATCATCAAGTGAGGTGAAGCACACACGCCACCTACGAACCACACCCAAGCTGTCAATCTTCTGCTTAAATTGAATATTATCAATTAAAATTTTGTAAATACAGTTTAACATAGAAATATAACATAATTTTTTCTACAAAATCAATGGATTAGATTGACATTCCCTATGACTAGATTGATTATGTCAAATGGCATGAGTGTGCATCTCTACTGGTGTGACTAGATGCACCATATGCTAGCTTCTTCCACAAGCCACCGTTTCATTCACTGCTTTAATTCCCATTCACATGTGTGCTCATCCACACCATCCCTCACTTAGATAGCTATACTAATGGCTTCAAACTTCACTCCAAAGTAAGTAATTTTTGTGCTCTAAAGGAATTTATAGTGTATCTGAAGTGCGTCAATAAGATTAAGTATATCCAACAGATATTATATATTATGTAAAAATATTACATTTGGGATGACTTTTCCTTCAATTCAATTACATGAACATGTTTTAAAATAAATAATACAACTTTTCAACATACTAGATTTTCAAATTCTATATGAAAATAGCTAAAAAGCCATCAGCAGTGTATAACCAATTATGTATCCTAGGCCAGCCATTCATCTCCAACTCACGGCTTACCCAACTCAAACACACAGCTGGGAATTTACCAGCCTACCCTTGCTTGTAAAATGCATTAAGTTGCTAGTGCTTCTATTAGATCCGGTCCTTATATATAAATAATGTATAGGGAAGCAATTTAAATATAGTGGTGTAACGCCCTGCACCCTCACCCTATGCGTTTTCACTTCTCACTACTGGGGCCGATGCAGAACGCTACCATTTCTCTTCTTCTTAAGGGAAATCTTATCATAACCTCACTATTTTTCTAATTCTAAGAGAAATATCCTGCCTAAAATTCAACAGATTCTACCCTATATTATGGATATTTAAACCCAATATACATGTATGAAATTAAATAAAATATACATTTTCATAATTTTAAGATAATAACTATATCTAAACACTCAGACCTATGCTCACAGTTTCGCCCAAGATCGGAACCATTTCATGATGGCAATCACACAACTACAACGACAATTATATCACTCTGACATGCCCATGCTATATAATATACATCATTCTAATCTTATTACAAAAATTTAACTAAACTTTTAATTTACAAAAATATAATATGAAGGGATTTCAATCCCAATTTACCATTTCATAATCAAAATGTCTTCAAATATGGATTATTAGTCCCACTCCATAGTTGAGATTCTTTACTTATCCTATCAGCTAAAAAAATAGAATAAGAAGGCGTGAATCTAGACAAGTTAGTAATCCAATAATTTCAAACTTAAATTCATAAATTGACTATCACAGTCACAACCATAGCATAACATGCACAAATTTCATCACATCAACACATAATGAAATCAACATTAAATCTATGAGGTAATTCACTATCCCCATAACTATACAAAATCATATGCACCTAAACATTAACCCATTTAAAAGCATGGGATACTTTTGATCCCTAACAATTCACACACTCATAAAACATAAAAACATTAAATCATATGATAATAGGGGAGTTCCTTGATCCCCATCATTTCACACGAACACAGAATTAAACAAAAATGCATGTTAGTTAATGAAAGCTCAAGGGATATTCACTATCCAAAAAAATCATGCATTCATATCAAAATATTAACATCCATGGAAATGCAGTGCCTGGAGGTTTGGGATATTCATGATCCCATCAAACCATACATTCAAACACAAACAAAGAAGGAATCCTACTTACCTCAAATGAGAATAAATCCACAATCTTCAATTCAACACTTGACTTCCAAAGCAAGGCCAAACGTTTCCTACATATATAGCACATTTCATAATTGAATTTACATATGTCAAATGGAAATCCAACTCAATTCCATGAACTATACTGCTAGGTGAAATTTCACCCAAGTCATATTTCTAATTGTTTTCTTTATTTGAATACTCTACTCATGATCTAATTATCATCCCTTAAATACTCTTTATAATTGTAATTTAATTGATGGTAAAATTTTAACTTGTTGTCCTCTTTCCAAATTACCAATTGGTGAACTATAAACCATCTCTCCATAACAATATCCATTACATTTTCAAAGGCATTTCACTAAATATTTACATTTACATTTTACTCACTTAATTGAAGTCAAATAAACCAAATTTCCAAGTGTACAAACTATCCATATAGCTACCCATTTTTGGGGTGATTTTCAAGAGGCATTTCCATTGAGATTTTCACCCTACAATATGTTTCTAACTAAATTATCCTTAGAATTACACCATAAGCAAGTTAATTACCTCCCAAATAAATCAAACCAACTATCCTAATTCATTATTCATAACTACATGGCCTCTCTTTGGGTCATTTTATCAAACATGTTACATGCACGATTTAACTTGCATTTTCTAGCAACATATAGTGCATAAAATGCATTTCCATCATTACACATTTATAACCGAACATAATTAATAGCAATTAAGTATAATAATTAACCCATTAAATTTTAAATTCATTCAATATTCTGTCCAACCTCTAATCATGCCAAAATCTCAACCAATATCTATATATGTTGCTGTTTATTTCGTGGACAGCAACGTAAGTGGATAAATCACACCCAAATCACCATTAAAACATTGCATTAACCCTTAATATCATTTTTCCCAATAATTCCCTAATCAATCCACCCTGAAAAACCCCAAAACAGATTACATTTTCATCATATAAAACCCTAGGAACTAGAAAATCCAAAATTAGTTTAGGGGAAGCAATTACCTTTAATCCTTGTTTTGATTCCTTCAAAAAAATGCAAATCCCAATTTGATCTTCACCCTCTCCATGAGCTACAACAACAAAACAAAGATTTACTTGAGGATTCTCCTCACTTGCACATCCAAATGGGTTGTAATGAGTTTTACTAATGGTGTAAGGTTGATTGCAAGAGAAATTGAAAATTTTCATGCAAGATTTTATGGGGAGATGGGGACGTGAGTGGGTAGCAATGGGGCTGATTTCCATGGGTGTGAGAGAGGGAGAAGGGTGGGAGATGTGAGGATGGTGGAGTACTTAAGTGTTGCTCTATTTTGGTACTCCACCAATGCATTTCTATTCCATACACATGCAACCCATAATTTCCATCATTTCATCTATTAATTCTCTTCAAATATCACAATTAATTTGATATTATAATTCCATCAAATGTGTATATTAATTACATAAATAATGTTTCTCAAATAAATAGAAATAATATCATTTAAATAATGATTATCTTACCTCAATCAAATTATGGGTCATCACTCACCCACTAATAATTAACCCTTAATTATTACTTAAAATCAATAAATCACTTATAAATTCCACATCATACAAATATATTTATCTCAATGAGTCTTAAATATAATTTCTCAAGATTATTTTTCATAATTAATATACAAATTTATACACTTTAAACTCATCCTTAATTATCCACTAGATATAGCCTCAGTAATTTTAACATATCTTTTTCATATGACATCAAAATGACATAATTTTTAAGGTTTTAGCAAGATACATTCAAGGGATACAACTTTCATAATGAAATATTTTCCAAATTATACCAAAAATATGTTAAAAAATTTAATTAAAGTGGCCCATCATGTTATTTTTTACATTTTTCAGCATCTAAAGTAGTTCCAGTGTATTGACCATAAATTTTTTATTTTATATTCAAATAATGTGATTATTGATTCATTATGAAGATATACAACTTTTATGTTGAACACTTTTTCTAATTAATCCATTATCTATGTCAAAAAAATTAGACATAAATGATTCATTTTCCAAATTCAGCATTTTCTTAAAATACACTTATAAAATTTTAGGTTTTTCTCAATCTTTCCTTTATTTCTATCTATTAATATACTTAGGTTGTCCATCATGATCCATATGTCACCATCAATATTTCATATAATTTAATAATTATTTTATTTTAGTCTTTTATATTAAAAGCTCAAAAAAAAATAAAAAAATACCACACTTTCCACATTTTAACGTCTCGGGCGTTACAAGTGGATAGAGTATATAGAAAATACATTAGTAAGCAAGATCCACTATACTAAAAGAAGAAAAGAATGCTAAGAAAGAATAACACTAAAACTTTGAAAAGAAGCCATAAAGTACATCTATAATTAAGAAGTTCAAGCTTCAATGAGTGATTGAATAAAACTCCTATAGATAAAGTCAGTATCATATAGCATCTACCTCAAATAGATTAAAATAAATCATTCCAAGAACAAGTCAGATAAACTACTTATACTCAACATCTGTCTGCAACACAAAGACAAATTTAGTTCGCAGAAGCAAAGATGAAACAAAGCTAAGCTCAGACAAATGAAGAGCTAAAAATGGAGTCGAACTATTCAAGCATTTGTCTCTCATAAAAAGTCAATCTGAAACTAAAAATGATCAAGGAACTTGTCCACAATCCTCTACAAAAGATATAAAAGACGAAGTAGAAGTGGTACAGTGACCACAAATGAATACCTTTGTCTGTCGTTTTCATCAGCAAGTCCATCTGCTACTTACAACAGACAAACCATCAGACGAATTGCTAGAAAATTAATTTGCCTATGCCTCAACGATTCATCTGTTGCTTCTAATAGACAAATCATTAGACAAACTACTAAAAAAGGATTTGTCTATGCCTCGTAACTTCGTCTATCACTTACGATAGATAAACCAATAGATGAACTATTTGAAAGACTTAGTCAATGGCTTGCAACTTTATCTGCAGATTTCTGCAGACAAACAATAGACAAAGTTTATTTATTTGCCATGAAGAAGCCTTGTCTGCACCAAGAAGAGTCATTCGTTATTTATAATTGATAAACTGATAGATAAAGCTACTTCGTCTAGTGAAAGAAACTTCATCTAGTGAGAAAACTTCGTCTGATGTACAGTAAATAGAAGAACTTTGTCTGCACCTCTGCAATTCATCTATCACTTACAATAGATAAACTAGAAGATGAAGTAAAATGCTGTAATGATCTCAGACAAATTTACAAAGATGAAGTTGTCCTTTATGTGGATCTACTCAGAGCCAATTTGTCTATTACTTTCAAGAGACAAATTAGGACTTGATCAGACAAAGTTCTCAAACAAACTATGGTTGAATCTCTATGGCATATCATGACGAGTAGAAGCTACTTGTACTATGCATTGCTAACTCCACTCTCTGGTTAAGCTTTCATTCGAAGCATATTCTAATAAACAAACAGAGCAAATCGAGATTAGCTGAAAATGGAAAGAAATTCAAAGGAAAGGAATCTTCACTTTGACAAAGATTGCAACTCTCAGAGGCTGCATCTCTTCAAGTTTAATGAGCATGTTTCCAAAATAGTGAAAGAGTCAATCATGCAGAAAAGTCTTTATCCAGTGTTTGCTAAACCAAAAAGGCATCTTCTTCAAGGATAGTGTTGTAGGCTTTCCAGCAATAATGAGTTTATCAAGAAGGTAGCTTTTCAATAGGAGAAAATTTATAATGGTCTTCAACATTCAAAGAAATCCAACTACTTGTAACAGATAGAAATTTTTGAATCAATATAAAGGTAGTACAATGTCAATGAAGAAGGTTGAGGAAGTTGAGAGAAAAATGAGAATAAAGCTTAAACAAGTAACATCTCTCTCAATTAGACTATTCTCCCTCCTAGATATTCAATCTCCATAGCACTAATAGATAATGATCCTAAAAGATCTATCTTAGTCATATATTTGGGGTATTGATATCTAATATGCTTTAATGAGCTATCATTTTATATGTGCTTAAACTCTATACAAATTAGCCTAGTAAAAGAGGCAATTTAACATATAAAATGAGTGTTGTTAATCAATTATGTGAGTTTGTGGTGATCTCAAGAAAATCACATTGTATAAGTTGTTAGTGAGATCTGGAAAATCAACAAGTTTGCTAATGATCTTAAAAACTTGTGAGTTTCCTAGTGAGCTTGTGAAACCAGAAGAGTGTTGGGAGTACTTTATTTATGCCCCTGGAGCTGGAATCGAGAAGAGTGCTGGGAGTGCTTTTGTATTTCCATTGTATGGGATATAGTGGAACCTAAGGCACAATGAGTGTGTGCTCTTGGAAGAGTGAATGTAGGGACAGGGTTCCCAAACTACTATAAAAATTATTATATGTATTGTTTGCTTGAATGTTTTACTTTGCATATAACTGTCTCATCATTATATTTCTCATATCATTACACACACAATTACCTACTTGAAATAAGAATGGCTAAGAGAAGTTGAATCTGGAAATGAAGTAGACACTATGACTAAACAAGCTGATATGAAAATCACTTACGTGCTGCATCACTACTTCTGCTTAGTTCATTAATTTTTATTTGGCCATAATTTTTATATGCTCAATTCACCCCCTCCTTTCTTGAGCTATCTACTACATGGGACCAATATAAAGGCTCTAGATGATAGGGGAGAGAGAACAATATTCCAGGGTTCAACAAGATAGGCAAAGAAGAATATAAATTCCTAAAAAAGATTATTCTATTACCCTGAGCCAAACCTTTTTGACTCTGACAAAAAGGGGGAGAGAAATGTGAGAGAGTTGTGTAGAAAAAAAGGGGGAGAGTGATAAAAGGATTAAATCTCATAAGATTATCTAAGTCAATTATTCAGGGGGAGATTACAAATTACAATCTTAATCCCAAGTCTTCAAAGTTTTGTTATCATAAAAAATGGGGAGATTGTTAGGATTATTATATATGATTTTGATAATAACATAAATTATATTAAGATAAAATAATATGTGTGCTTAAATCATTAAAAATCATATGCATAATTATGATTTGATAAATATTAATTGATAATGTGAAAAATATACATAATCATGATTGTTAATTATGCAGGCATACATCTTTTACTTCATGGTGTGCTTAATCTTAGTTATCATTCTTTAATGTGTTAATTTGTTGAATCATATTTAGCACCATACTCTATTAAGCTTTCACATTATGTACTTAAGTAGAGATGTGTCTTATTCTTGCTCTATAATATGTCAAAATTACATAAGGATAAAATATATTCTAATTAAATAATGTATCTGAAAGCTAATAATGTAGCAAGTATAGAAAACTTCCAAGTGTAGGATCATAATCATCTCCAACCAACTGCCACAACTATCTGCTATGTTTCAAGGGGATTAAATTGTTGAAGATCATAAAGAAAACAAGGCTTCAAAGACGAGCTACAAGGAGCTTTCTTTGTTTGTTAAATTTAAAGAGAAACTTCAATAGACAAATGCAAATGACAAAAAAAAGTTGAAGACAAAGCCATGGTCAGAGAGCTTAAACTACAAAACTTCTATTAGCTAGAGTTTGTCAGAGAAAAAGTAACAAGGAGTAACCACATTAGGAACTCAGACAAATTAAGAAAGATGAATGTCAAAGAGATGACGTCACGCCCTGCCTTCCGAGGTGTGGCCTTGATTATTTTTCTTTATTTTTACTATAACTGCCTTACTTTTAGGGTGGAGGTGCTCGGATCCCATTTTGTCACACTTCTACTTTTCATTGGTTTCCCTTTCAAATTCCCTAATTTTAAGGTAACTTCTGCAAATGTTCAGCAGAGTCTATCTTAAATTATATACATTTAAATCTGATATACAATCATCAAATGTATTCCTAATTTTAGTATTCATCATTTTCAATATAAAACATGATCCTATACATTTTTCAATTAACAATAAAATTGAAATTTCAACAAGTATCAATCAAGTGATAATTAACTCCACTAGCCCAACTTACCCATAGCCTGAGACCTACTTCACTCCATGATGGCAATAAACATACTCTAATTTAATAACACATACATTTATCACTAGACATGTCATTCTCTTTCATATAACAACATCTCAAATTAAATTATTAAAATTATGAATTAATACAAATTACAAAATTCTATCAAATATAATAAAAATCATGAACTCCATTAAAATCTTCCATAGCTTCCTTGCTTAACCTGTCTACAAAATATTTAAATAAGAAGGCATGGGTCTGAGCAACTTAGTAAGTAGATATGTTAAATTATGTATAAATCAATAATCAATAATCAAGCACCTATATGTTCATATCATATTCAAAACATGTATAGTTTCTATTCCAATATAACAAGCATTCACATTTATCCAATAAAAAGCACAACACTCTTTATGATGGGATACTCATTATCCCCATTCATCCGTATATTCATATGACATAATTATTTCTTTCTTATTTACCAACACAAGATATTTCTATCCCAAATATTTATCAAATATACAACCATATCATATGATCATTTTATTCATTTAAACACATCAATGACAAAAACATCTCTTAATCCAAACATGTGTTCACAACAAATTGGATATCTACTATCCCCAAACAAAACATAAAAGTCTAGATTTAAACAAATGGGCAATTCCCATGTAATCGACCAAAAAAGGGGCCTACTTACCTACTGATGAATCACCATATTCTCCTCAAGCTCCCTGACTTTTCGTCCCTCTCAGATGATTCTGTATAGTGCAATAATCCCATTCATTTACAAACATAATTAGAACTGATACCTTTCAAACTAATGAATTAGATACTATGATTGATTTATTGCTAAACTCATATATTTCCCAAATGCATAATTGTATACTCATTAATATACAATCAAAAGCCAACATATTCAACATCTAGGTAACCATTACAACATGCCAATTAAACTATAAGTACATCCCAATTCACTGCCATTCCAATGTCATACCCAAAATAGTTTCTTATTGATGCATTTTAATAAGCATGTACTAATACTTGGTAAGTTTATGATTTCTCATGCTTAAATCATCCCAAAAACATCATAATCAACTAATTATGCATTTCTATATGGTAATTCATCCAAATCATAAGTTTTTCCTAATTATCAATGTTCACAAAACCTTAACCAACATGAATCATCATGTTTTATGCCCAATCAAGTTCAAAATAGTCTAATTCATGCCTTAATCAAGTTCTCCCATGATTATTACTCATAAGCTACAAAATTGGGGCAAAATCATTATTCATTTTCCCAAAATCTACTGCTCACACATGGATAGAAACTCTAACAAGGCAAATCATAAGTTATCATGTGCAAACAAGCCCTAACACATAATAATCCATTAATAAAACATTTTTACCATGGTTTTAATACCCAAATCCATCATTTTCCCTCATTTTCCACCTTTCCAAAACATCTACAAAACCATAACATGCAGAAAATGCTAATTTAGTCTGGGAAATTGCACTTACCATGTGTTTCACATGTGGCTTCATCCCCGCAATAGAAATCCACACCAAAGCTCTCTATAGCCTTCATAGGTTGCATGCAAACTGAGTTTTCATCTTTTTCCCATCCTTTAAAATGATAAAATTTTGGCTAAGATGTAGGTGTGAATGATTACATACTTGAATCAACTTGTTTTCCTAGCAAAATGGACAAAAATCAAAGTTTAGAGGGGTTGGGTAAACAAGCTAGGGTATGGGAAAAAAATGGAATGGGAAAATAAGAAAAATGGGATGGAGCCAAGCCTTTAAAAAGTCGATTTTCCCCGTGCTCTAATGCATTACTGGATTGATGCCATGGCATTGAAAACCTATGCCATGGTATCAAGTTTTTGACTACCTAAAATTTTGCTCTATGCTAAAATGATGCTAAATGTCGCAGCATCCAGTTCAGTGCGGTGGCATCCAATTCTGATGTCATGGCATCTACTTTGCTGGATGCCCATGTTTTCCTCTTCTGAAACTGTGTCGCGACATTGACCTGCTGCCCTCCATTTTATGAATTTTTTCTCCATTTTAAACCTAAATTTCTCTTATGTATTTAATTCCTCATCAATAAGTCATTATAAACATATTGAAATTACATTAAAGTACATTTTAAATCACCATTCAAATACTAACATCATAGCAATAATTAACCCAATAACCTCACTCCTCACAAGTTTTCTCATAAATTCACTTAACTCATATTAAATTTCAACTACAATTCATATACTTCTCCTTCAAATCATCTCAAATACCCATATACAAGTTTTGACAAATGTTTCCTCCTTTTCAACACCCTGGGTGTTATAGACTCCCCTCCTTACAAGAAGTTTCATTCTTGAAACTTTCTATATTATATAATTTTTGCCAATATCTCAAATTGCAAATCAATTCATAACTTATCACCATTACTACTTGATTTGACCCTATTACATTTTAATCATGCCTCAAAACACGTCACTTGTCATCACGTTTTGATAATATTACACGAAGGTCAAAAAATATCTGATCATTCAAGAAAATTTTGCTTCTACTAACAATAATACATATAAAATATCCATATAAGGGACTCAAAGTGCTAATAAAATCATATTAACACTAGCATTATTACAAAACATCACATTTAATCCATATAAGACTTTCAATTTACAATGGTTATAAAAATATTTTGATCATCATACCTTTAGAATTTACTCAAATAGGCAAAGTTCAACATAACACTCACATTTTCCATTAATCTTATCAAATCTATAAAAGCATCATAATATAATCACTGTCATACTCACAATTTAATTCCAATAGGGTTTAAACACTTTAGTTATTTAGTTTATGATCAACAATTAGATTCATATAACCTTCTTTCATAATATCTAAACACAAACAGGATGTATACATTTTGATAGATCATTTTCCCAATATCTCTTTTAACATAATGATGGCATCAATTGGGTGTCACTCAAACTATACTGATACCATTCATATCACCATGCAAATGCAATTTCAATAATTTCAAAGTATAATAATTCCATAACATGTCATACAATTACAACATATATCAATACTAATATCAATGCAACAATGTCAAACAATGGCAATACTATTTGATAATCCAAAGTATCCAATTTCATTTCATATTACCATCCTCATATGTCTCATCATCCATCCATCACTAAATTGGTCTCACATATACAAATGGAACTACTATCATGTCACCAATACTAAACCCATGTATTCATAGTTTCATTCGCCTGTTATCAACAAATACCATGCTCAAGAGGCTATGAACCAAGTGGACTTAACTACAAACCAAGTGGTCTCAACCATGAACAAAGTGGACATAGCCACAAATAAATGGCATTAGCCATCATCAAAGTGGACTCAACCACTAAACAAAGGGACTTAACTATCTTACAACTTCGATGTGGTCCAGTCCATCCCTGCAATTTAGCTACAAATATTGCAGAATCTATGATTATATGGTATTTTGCCACCAATGCAACTCATATATCACAAGTTCTCCATCCACACCTACGAAATAAGCAAAGGAGTCCCATACAATAGGCTGATCAGGCCTCTTTGCCTTTACAGGCGGCATAATCAAACAAAGTCATATCATGGGCAGGCTCCCAAGTATCCAAAGTAGTCACCCCAGTAGGTATCTAAACCTCAAATATATAATGATCAAATTCCAGTAGGTATCTAAACCTCAAATATATAATGATCAAATTCTAGTAGGCACCCAATTCTTAAATACATATCAAACCTATTCCAAAAGGCATCCAAATACAAGCATGAACCTCAGTCATGTGTCCAAATAACCAAATATCAAATAGACAAATATCCAAAACTCAGTCAAATAATCAAATGCCCAACCTCACTCTAATAGCCAAATATCCAACTTACAAAATAACTATATGGTCTAGTCTTATTCAAATAGCCAAAACCAAATCAATCCTTCACCATATTCACATTTTCATGCCATCCCGGCACCAAACAACCTCCAATCATCCTATCACCATACCACCCTAATGCCTCATAGGGAATCTCACATAATTTCACATTACACACACACACACACACCAAGTTTCATTCATCACATAATTTATTCAAAATGTCTATCATTTCCCAAAATAAACATCCAAACTCAATTAAAAAACAAGTATATTCTAACGAATATCTAGATTCAAGCATGCATTTGAACTATAGTCCATAAACCTCCTTGATCCAAGCATGCTTTAATCAAATTGCTAAATTCAAATTCAGACTGATTTATAGCACTAAATCCAAATACATGCATCTGTCATACTTTAGTCATTAACTTTTATATCATTCGGATCATAGTCTAACATTTCTTGTGTTTTCACAAAGCAACTCAATTAAGCCATATCAACAACATCAATCAACATATAAAATTATGCTAGATCATCATTTTCAATAGCAATTTATTCAATCAAAAGGCTCACAAGATAATTTATTCAAGAAAAATATAAGCATACTATCTTTCATATTGATCAATCACAATGACAAATTCATCTAGGAGCCTTTAAAGTGACATAAGCATACTTCAAAACTTATTCAACTAAACAAGGATATTAAAAGTCTTATCCATAACATAACGCATTCAATCAATTCAAACAATCTGCTAACAAAAGTTTACACAACAATTTTGACCAAAGGAATCCAATATTTCATGTATAAACCAATTAACAAACCAAAACTGAATTCAGTTTTCAACATTTCTTCATGAACTTTACAGTTTCATCATTTCAAATTCACATGCCCTATGAAGCAATAACAATTCAAACATTCAAACTAGATGCATATAAGCATCACCACGCTTCACTATGTTACTCTGATTACATACCATCAACTATATACATAATCAAATCATCTTTGTGCTGTCACTACATCATCATATTCATTTCATATCAAAATCGTCTATGTCATACCATAATCATTCATATGGATGACATTTATATCAAATAACATTTATACCATATTCAAAGAGCCTCTTTTCCTTAACTCACACATTCAACGTACTTCTAATGTTCTTCCATATTTCCCATGAATTCATCAACTTGTATAGACATGTCACTTTCTATTTCTTTCAAAAATCCAATGCGATCATGGTTCTGGGCTCATCTTTCAACTTAAACTTATCACACAGAAAAGTTATTGGGCTCTAATACCATTCTGTCACACCCTACCTTCCGAGGTGTGACCTTGATTATTTGCCTTTATTTTTACTATAACTTCCTCACTTTTAGGGTGGGGTGCTCGGATCCCATTATGTCACACTTCTACTTTTCATTATTTTCTCTTTCAAATTCCCTAATTTTAAGGGAACTTTAGTCAAAAGTTTGACAGAGTTTACCCTAAATTTTATACATTTAAACCTAATATACAATCATCAAATACATTCCTAATTTCAATATTCACCATTTTCAATATAAAAGATGATCCTAAACATTTTTCAATTATCAATAAAATTGAAATTTCAACAACTATCAATCAAATGATAATTGACTCCACTAGACCAACTTACCCATAGCCTATAACCTGCTTCACTCCATGATAGCAATAAACATATTATCAATAACACATATATTTATCACTAGACTTGTCATTCTCTTTCACATAACAAAATATATCTAAAATTAAATTATTATAATTATGACTTGATACATATTCCAAAATTCTATCAAATATAATAAAAATCACAAACTCCATTAAAATCTTCCATAGCTCCCTAGCTTGACCTGTCTACTAAAAATTTAAATAAGAAGACATGGGTCCGGGCAACTCAGTAAGTAGGCATGTTAAATTATGGATAAATCAATAATCAATAATCAAGCACCTATATGTTCATATTATATTCAAAACATGTATAGTTCCTATTCCAATATACCAAGCATTCACATTTATCTAATAAAATGCACAACACTCTTTACAATGGGACACTCATCATCCCCATTCATTCATATATTCATATGACATAACAATTTCTTTCTTATTTACCAACACAAAATAATTTCTATCCCAAATAGTTATCAAATATACAACCATATCATATGATCATTTTATTCATGTAAGCATATTAATGACAAAAACATATCTCTTAATCCAAACATAAATGTTCACAACAAATGGGATATCTTATCCCGAAACAAAATCTACAAGCCTGTATTTAAACAAATGGGTAATTCCCATGTAATCGTAAGGCCTTGAAAAATTTTAAAAATGCAAATTTTTACTATTGTAAAGTTTTGATAATTTTTGTCAGGTCGACAGGTTGTATAATTAAATTTTTGAGAAAATTATTATGAAAAAGTTATGAAATTGAGAGGATTATTTATATAAACATGATGATGAGGTTGAGAATGCATCAAAGTATATTAAATAAATGATTTAAGTGAAAAAGTAAATAAATTTAAGGCGATGGAATGCCAAAGGTGTAAATTAGAAAAAAATATTAAATTTTATTATAGAAAAATAACAAAAATAGTTTAAAAATACATTTTAATGTGAGGATGATGAGGACATATAATAATAAATGATTCATAGGTGAAGAAAAGTCAAAAATTGCATATGGATAGCGGAAAAATCAAGTTGCTGGTAATTTTTGGCAAATGTTAGTTAAAATCAAATTTAATTAAGAAATAAATAATAAAATTATGTAAGGATTATATTTAATGGATGGATAATTAATTTAGACATGTGATTTATTAAATGAATGATTTACATGAGCTAAATATGAGGATCAGACAAGATTTTGAAAATCAAAGATTGTATTCATGTGCATGGAATTAAGTGGGAGCATAGACTACCAATAAAAAAATTAAAATAAATATCAACTACACCCATCTCCTTCCAACGTCCAATCACCTCTTCAATGTGTGTTTCCCTTCCTCAAGCATCCCAAGCTTTCTAAGTGAGGATTTCAGCCCATTTCAGTTAGGAGAAATTGTAGGGAATGCCTACAAATAAGGTTTGCAACCCACTACATCTTAAAACCCCTTAATTAAAGAATATTATGGTTGCAAAAATTGAAGAGGGAGCTATTGCAGGTGGGACCCATCAAGAAAATAATAGATTAAAGGTAAGTAATTCATTAATACAACTCCCTAATTATGTATAGGTGATTGTTTAATTGAAGTATAGGTGAAATCTTGATGAATGATGTGGATGAGATTAGGCTAGGGTTTTGCAGAAATTTTGATGGATGATATGAGTTATAATTGGTATAATTAATGATTAATTATTATTTTAATTAACTTAATACATGATTTAATGTAGATGGAATTAAAATTCAGCAATTACTTGATGATAATAGTTGGATATAACCAAGCTGGCTACTAATTGTTTGTGAAAATTTCATTAAGAGGATGCTGTGTAATTAAGCCCTAATCACTCAAGGTTAAGCCCTGCTTAATCTATATATTAATAAGGCATTGAAATAATTTCAAACAGATGAAATTAAGGATGGCAGTTGTATGAACAGAGTGTTATCTCACTAGACTAACAGGTTGGTTTAGCCAACTTTAAGCAAGTTTAAATCATATTTAAGGAATATTTTGAAATACTTTATTGATTTGGAATTGAAGAGAGATATGTGGGCTTTTTAAAATGTCTAAGATCATGTAAATTGGACATCAGGATCAAGAGCTATGACGCCACGAAGTGGGCCACATGTGTATAGGATAATGAAATTAAAGCTTATCAAGTACCCCTTTTGACTTTGCTTAAAACATAATTAAATGAAGTGATTTTAAAAAAATAAAAATATGTGGTATTTTCTATATATTGGAAGATAAATATGAAAATATTTGTAAAAAAATGTAAACATTAATAGGTCCAAAAAAAATCAGGGAAGTAAATACCCAAAATTCGCCCACTGCCCATTTTACCAATTTCTGTTGATTTTTGTATTTTATTTTTTGTTCCATCAAATGAAGTCATTTTTATTGTAAAATTTTAAGACAATTATATTATGATAATTTCCATCTACGAAAAAATTTTTAAGTGAAATTGATTAGTAACATTTCGTGTAAAATTTTTATTTTATATTTTTGTATCTTATTTTTTATTTTCTCAATTTAAATTATTTGTATCTGATATTTTGGTCGTAAAATTTTCATACTATATGGAACTTACAGACAAATTTTAAGATCAAATTTATAAGGATAAATTATGAAAAAAAGAATTTATTTTAAAAATTTTGTATATATGTTTCAACCTCGAGAGTGCCGGTATTTTTGATTTTTGGTGCCTGGTTGGCACCGATCCCTGTGTGGCTCATATATTCATTTTATGATGTCCATGGCACCGACATGTATCCACCATGTGATGAGGAGTGGCCTGGTTAGCCAAGAGGTGGTTGTTTGGGCAATCGGCGTGGCTGAGGGCTGCTATTGGCCTAGATAGCCTAATTGCTATGATTGGCCTTAGTCGCTTGTATAGGCGTGTTTATGGGCAACTGGTACTCTCATAAGGTGATGAAGGCGGGGTGCCACTAGATACAGCAGTATGGCTGTGTGGGCTTGGTAGGCCAGGATGAGCCTCACGCACCGAAAAGTGAAAGGGTAGTGTTCTGATTTATGTACCTCTCGGGGAGGAGTGTGTGGATGGTTGTACAGTAGGTAGATAATGGTAGTGCAAAAATGAAATTATATAAAATGCAATGAGAGCATTAGGTTGAAAATTCTAATATTATGCTTCATTATATTAATGAAAATTATTTATGTATATGTATATGTAAATAAGATATAAGATTCATGTGATATATGTGTAGGATT
>JAYJMB010007524.1:0-10132 GCA_036873735.1 Pouteria campechiana
ATATTTAGGAATCAAATAGGTGCAAAAGATGAAGTATTAGGAGAATAAAATATGACATTTTGCATTCTCATCACAATGTGATTTTCATGAGCTCACCATAAACTCAATGGTTTTAAAGATCATTAGTAAACTTATTGGTTTTCTAGAGCTCACTAACAACTATTTGGTTTGAAGTTTACAAAAAAACTAACACTTTACAAAGTATTACAATGAAGCACAGGGGAAGATATGATCTCTCTCTCAGCTCTATGTAATACAACAAGATCTTCTTAGAATGTAAAGATATTGGTCATAGGATATGAAGGTTTACACTCAAGAAGGATATGTGACAGTTTACGTTCTTAACCATGGGTGGAAGGATAAAGATGAGCACATTTGAAGTGGGTTCCTTCAGCACCTTCGAATCATCCCGCTTCTTCTTGTTAAAATGCTTCTTTAAAATCTCAACCATTGGAGAAGATGGGATCCGTTGAATGCAGAAATGATAGCAGCATTGAATGAATAAGACCGTTTGAGTTTTCTACCATTGAAGTCCAAGTCTTTTTGATTTGTCTTGAGCTACTGCATCGTCGTTTAGAGAGGAGGATGAGCTATGTGAAAAGGCATTTCTCATTTGACTCATCACAACTTTAAAAGTCTTGAAGTGCCAAAAATTGCCAGAAATGATGACTGGCATAAGTCTGCACAATGACACCATGAGTGTAGATGTTATTTGTATGCTAGTCACATAAATTGAGTTTTCCTCTAACAAGTCATGGCCTCTCTCTGTTTCTATTTTTTACCATAAGTTATAGATGAATTCTTCTAAGGTTTATCTATTAGTTGAACTTCCATAAGAATGATTTGTCTATTTAAGAAGTAGATGAACTTTGACGTGGGTGAAATTACACTAACTAATAGACAAATACTTCCTTCTCTATCTCAATTCCTACAGAAGATTTGTCTGTTAATCAACCCTTAGTGTATATCCTTTGTCTATTAAAGATAACAGAATAACTTTGAATGGTACTGACAAAGATGAGCTGATCGTGGACAAACAGTTCCCTTAATATGAACAGACAAAGTGGGATATGCTTCCATTGTTCTTTGTTGTCTATTAGAGGTGACAGAAGAAGTTCACTCAATCTTGCACTAACAGACGAAGTGTGATTTTCTTCTTTTGTTCCTTATTGTTTATTGAAGGTGCCAGATGAAGCTTACTTTAATTTGCTTGAACAGACAAAGTGTGGCATTCATCTGGTGTGAGCGATGGACGAAGTATGTTCTTCTTTGCCTTGGATAGAATACTTTGCATATCGCATTTGTCTGTCATGAGTTATAGACGATTATGCCTTTATCTATTGTAGCCTATTTTCGATCCAAGCATTACATTGTCTATTATTAGGTTCCTCTATGCTCATAGTGCAGCATCTATATCATCTTTTGCTTTAGCTAAACTTTGTCTATTGTAATAGATAACCTTTTGATCCAATGATGAGGTAAAGTTCATTAACTATTCTGCACACTTTGAGCAACACAAGAGGTTTGTTCTAGCACCTTCCTTGTTTCTTCAATCTTGATCTATTTGTCTTGGCTCAGCTGAAGTTGCACTCTCTTCTATCAAGCCTTGTTATCCTTAGATGAATTTGTTCTTTTAACTTTGTTGGTCAGACAAAGTCTCTTTTCTCATGTTTGGTCATCTGGGTAGCTACTTCTTTGTCTTTCTTCTTTTGTTTTCCAAGCTGTTGAGTTGCTTCTTCATCCTTGCACTGTCTTGGATAGACTTTGATCAAATCAAGTATAAGTGGTCCAAATTTCTTAAACACAATTTGAACACTCTGATCATGGCTTCTTCTTTAACTTCTTGTTGTGCATTTGTGTATTGATATTTTCTCATTGAGGTTGACAGATAACGTAAACTCATTATAGCACATCTTTGAAGCCTTATTTGTCTCCTATTATTTTTGTTCATGGAAGCATCTAAAGCAACCTTCTTTGTTGCTTGTCTCTAATCCTTCTATTTTCTTCTTCTTCCACGATCTTCATTAGTTTAGTTCTTTTATAACGTAGTAGATGGTTATGGCAGTTTATTTACAAATGATCATGATCCTGCAATTGAACTTATCTGCACTTACTACGCTGTTAGATTTTATATATATAATATCAGAATGTATTTTATCCTCATGTGATTATAGTATATTGTAAAGCAAGGATAATATACATTTCCATTGAATGCATAGTATGAAAGCTTAAGTAATCATGGTGCATAGTATTTATTTAGTAAGTTTATGCAGTAAAGGTTAATTAATGTTTATTATGTGCGTACCATAAAGTAAAGAATGTATGCTTATGTAATTAATCATTCATAGTTATATGTTTTTGTTAATTAATATTTATTAATTCATAACCACATATGATCGTTAGAGATTTAAGCATACAGGTTTCTTAATACAAGTTTTGTTATCATCAAGATCAAATACAATAATGTTGACAATCCCCCCTTTTGATGATGACAAAACTTTGAGGACTTATGATTAAAATTTTATTAGTTGATAAAACTCCCCCTGAATAATTGACTCTTGTAATCCTAAGTAGTTTTACTCTTTTTATCATTTTCCCCCTTTTTTCTTGTTTGAATTAAATCTTCCATACTTACAAGTCTCTCACATTTTTCACCCCCTTTTTGTCATAATCAAAAAGATTTAATCCTATATGATCACATTTCTTTATCCCTTTTTACGTTTATTTCTCTCCCCTTAATTATATTTATCTTCTTGTTTATGTAATCTTTCTTTAAGTTCTCCCCCTATTTTGTTGAATCCTGGAATATTGTTTTTTTGTTTATTAGTTCATAAGCTAAGACATCCTTACAAGCAGTGGGACAGAGAGCATATAGAGAGTTTTCAACATTTTTGGGTCAGCTCTCATTTCATCCTCACTCATGCCAATACCAAAAATTTTCATAGATGAAAATCATTTGTCTGGTGTAAGTGATAGACGAAGTGTGTTCTACTTTGTCTTGGATAGACTACTTTGTATGTCGCATTTGTCTGTCATGAGTTATAGACGATAGTACCTTTGTCTATTGTTGCCCATTTTAGATCCAAGCATTACATCATCTATTCTCAGCTTCCTCTATGCTCATAGTGCAGCATCTACATCATCTTCTGCTTTGGCTGAACTTTGTCTATTGTAATAGATGACCTTTCGATCGGAAGATGAGGCAGATTCTTTAACTATTTTGCACACTTTGAGCAACAGAAGGAGTCTGTTCTAGCACCTTCCTTGTTTCTTCAATCTTGATCTATCTATCTTGGCTCAACTGAAGTTGCACTCTCTTCTATCAAGCCTTCTTATCCTAAGACGAATCTATTCTTCTAACTTTGTTGGTCAAACAAAGTATCTTTTCTCATGCATGGTCATCTGGGTAGCTACGTCTTTGTCTTTCTTCATTTATTTGCCAAGCTGTTGAGTTTCTTCTTCATTCTTACACTTTGTCTTGGACAAATTTTGATTAGATCAAGTATAAGTGGTCCAAATTTCTCGAACGCAATTTGAGCACTCTAATCATGGCTTCTTCTTTAACTTCTTGTTTTGCATTTATCTGTTGACATTTTCTCATTGACGTTGATAGACAACGCAAACTCATTGTAGCACATCTTCAAATCCTTGTTTATCTCCTATTTGTTTTGTTCATGGAAGCATTTAAAGAAACCTTCTTTGTTGCTTATCTCCAATCCTTCTGTTTTCTTCTTCTTCCACAATCTTCATTAATTCAACTCTTTTGGAATGTAGCAAATGGTTGTGGCAGTTTATTTACAGACGATCATGATCCTACACTTGAATTTATTTGCACTTGCTATGTCGTTAGCTTTCATATATATAATATTAGAATGTATTTTATCCTCATGTGATGGTAGTATCTTATAAAGCAAGGATAATATAGATTTTCATTGAATGCATAATATGAAAGCTTAAGTATTTATAGTGCATAGTATTTATTTAGTAAGTTTATGCAGTAAAGCTTAATTAATATTTATTGTGTGCAAACCATGAAGTAAAGAATGTATGCTTATGTAATTAATCATTCATGGTTATGTATTTATGTTAATTTAATGTTTATTAATTCATTACCATATATATGATCATTAGAGATTTAAGCATATGAGTTTCTTAATACAAGTTTTGTTATCATCAAAATCATATATAATAATGCTGACAATTATTAGCTTACCTAAACTGAAATTTGACAAAGGATAGTTGTGTGATGCTTGCATGTTTGGAAAGCAAGTAAAGGAATCTTTCAAATCAAATAAAGATATGTACTCAACTAAACCTCTTCAGTTGCTCCACATGGACTTAGTGGGACTAATAAGAACAAGGAGTCTTAGAGAGAAACATTACGCATATGTCATTATTAATAATTATAATAGATATACCTGGGTAATATTTCTTACATCTAAAGATGAGACTTTTTCATTCTTTGAGATCATTTTTAAGCGTGTGCAAAATGAACAAAACTCTCACATAGTTTTCAATAGAAGTGATTATGGTGGTGAGTTTGAAAACCATAAGTTCACACCTTACGATTAAAATATTAGGATCTTTCAAACTTTCTCTACACCAAGAACACCCTAGCAGAATGGAGTAGCTGAAAGGAAGAATAGAACATTGCAAGAGATGGCAAGTACCATGTTGAGTGAATACAATCCACCACAATATTTTTGCATTGAAGCTATGAATATTGGTTGTTTTATTATCAATAGAATTTATACTAGGTGTAAGGTCTAATGCAAGTATACACGATCACAAGTAATATAATAAGTGAGTTAAGTATCATTCCTATAAGAAATTAGGTCATTACACACTAAGTACCAAACATATATCAAATCAATATTATTGGATTGAGTGAATTACAGCAAATGCTATAAAAACTAAATCTAAATAGAAAGTTAGCAAGTCATTTAGAGTCTACAACTTAAATAGTAGATCCATGGAGGAGTCTAATCATGTGAAATTTGATGCATCTACTAACTACTCAAAGAGAAAAAGTTATTTTGATGATGAAGCAGATAGAGTCATAGTAGACATGGAGAGAATGAATCTGCAAAATTAAGATAAGCATGCTCCACAAATAGAAACAACAAGGGATGGAGCAGACAGACAATTTGAATCATCCATAAGTGATGTAAATGAACAAGTTAACTTTTTTCTTTCCAGAGAATGGAGATTCATGCATGCTCGTCATGAAAACCAAGTAATTAGTGAAGTGTATGACAGAGTTAAGAGCAGATCATCTTATCACCAAGTATGTGGTAACTTTGCTTTCATTTCCCAATGAGAGCCAACTTGCATAGACAATGCATTAGAAGATGAGAATTGGATTTTAACTATGCAAGAAGAATTGGACTGGTTTAAAAGAAATAACGACCTTAGTTCCAAGACCTAACCATCATACTATTATAAAAACCAAACGGGTCTTTAAGAACAAACTTGATGAATCTGGTTTAGTAGTGAGGAACAAGGCAAGGTTAGTAGCAAAGGGGTACTGTCAAGAAGAAAGAATAGATTTTGAGGAGCCACATACCCCTATTGCTAGGATTAAAGCCATAATAATACTATTAGCATTTGCATCTTTTATGAATTTTAAACTATACTAGATAGATATCAATATGCATTTTTAAATAGTTTCATTAACAAAAAAGTTTATGTGGAACAACAGCCTAGGTTTGAAGATCCTTATGATACTAACTATGTCTTCAAACTCAAGAAAATCCTCCATGGATTGAAGTAGGCTCCTAGAGCATGGTATGAGAGGCTAAGCAGATTTACAATTAAAAAAGGTTTCTCAAGGGGTAAAGTAGTTATCGCACTCTTCATTAAGCATGCTATGAATGATATCCTTATTGTGCAAATATATGTATATGACCTTGTATTTGGAGCTACTAATGAAAACTTTTGTCAAGAATTTTCTAAGTTGATGCAGGGAGAATTTGAAATGAGTTTGATGGGAGAATTGAACTTCTTTTTGGGACTGCAAGTAAAGCAGATGAAATAGGGAATTTTCATCCACTAAGCTAAATACACGAATTAATTGCTAAAGAAATTCAATCTTGAAGAAGGAAGAAGATATGGAACTCCAATGAGGACTTCCATCCAATTGGACAAGGACAAAAAAAGTAAATTCGTTTGGCAAAAACTTTATAGAAGCATTATAGGATCTCTATTATCTTACTACTAGTAAGCCAGATATCATGTTTTATATTTTATATGTGTGCTAAATTCTAGTTAGATCCTAGAGAATCACATCTTACTTGTGATGCCCTGAAATTTTAAGGGATGGGTAAATTTGTTTCTTTAATTGAAAACATATTATGTATATATGCTCATTGAAAAGTACGTATGTTCATTGAAAAAAATTGAAGAAATTAGTAAGGTAGATTGATAAAATCATGGAGAGCTTGACTAATGATATGTGTTTTATGGTCTATGGGAAAAGTCGTAAAAGTGGTGGAAATTGGGGCGAATGTGAATGTGTAGGTACTTTAGTGCACTGCCAAAGCATCATGGGTGGGGGGACATAAAGTGCTCCACTATCCCTCCCAAACCCCAAATCACATTTCCATCCCTTCCAAACCCTCCAACGTTCCACCGACTTTGTGAAAAGCCTAGATTTTGATGAATTTTGTTTGGAAAAACAACAACAAAGAGTAGTGCAACCACCCAAAGCAGCGAAAGTGCCAGATTTATCAAGTTGTAGTGTTGGACTCTAAAGGAAATTTGGAAAAATCACCCTACAGCACGTTTTTGTGGGAGTTGACCATGGGAAATTACTAAGTAAATGATTCTTTCACATGTACACAAGTTTTACCATATGGACTTTTTGAATTAGGGCCTATGGAGCATGTTTTATAAAGAAAAGGAGTTTGGAAGGTTGGAAATTTGGGGAAAATATAGGTTTAGCCATGATTCAAATGTTGTGATTATTACTTTGGATAGAAATCATGTTTAAACATGCTTATTTGTCATTTAGGAAAGAAACCCCATATTGTGTGTGACTAGAAATATGAAATCTGAAAGTTGCAGATCTAATGTTTGATGAAATGACATTAAGAAGGATGTAGTGCTATTAACCTTTATTATGGAACCATTAATTCTCCCTTAATCAGGATTTAAACAGAGTAATTGTGTGGCCCTAGAATGGGCTACTTGAGGAAATTGAGCTAAGATTGAAGTTAATGATGTTTTGTAGAGTTTAACTGAAAAACAAGTCTAATGGAATACATATGATAGCTATAAGACTTGTAAAATGTGGTATTGGACTCAGAATAAAAAATGATAAGGTTAGAGAGGGTGTGGCTTCTAATCACAAAACATAAGGTTAAAGAGGGCATGGCTTCTTGAGATAAAGGTAAGCAGGTTCTAATTGTCTTTATTCCAAAATTTAAATTTCCTAAATATCAATTCTGGGCATTGTCTGATAGTGGTCATTTTGAATTATTAAATCTTGCCTGAGTCGGGTCATAACTAGTGAAATTGCATGTTGAAATTGGAAATAAGAAAATTGAGAGTTTCTAGTATGACTTCTAAAATTTGAATGCAAATTGATGTGGCTAGTTATTGAATTCTGGTATGGCCCAGTATGTGGGGTATGTACCTTGTGATATTTCACTTTAAAATGTAGAAACAACATTGCAAAAGTAATATGATCTAATGCATTCACTTGCTCCATTGGAGATGTTGAAATGGTCAACGATAATGGAAGGAAAAATGAAGTAAATCCATGTCTAATGAGGCACTTAACCATGACAAACAACTGGGTAAAGAAGCATAAAAACAGGAGAAGAAAACATGGTTGAGCAACTAGGTAGCAATTTGGGCGTCGCGATGCTGGTGTCTAAAATGGGTAGGCAACATGGGCAGGGATTTGGGCACCGCTGTGCCAAAATAGTAAAAAATTAGATTTTTTTATTTTTTTATTTTAATGATGGATTTATTTGAACTTTTGATGAGGTTCTAGTTTAGAATATTTGAAGTAGAATTTGGATATTTAGGATAAAATGAAGTGTGAAAATACTAAAATGGAATGTAATGATTATTGTCCTTGAAAAGTATGTTATTCCGAGATGGGACATATATAGATATGATACGCCTATTTGGCATGGTGGCTTATATAGCTAGACACCAATATGCCTGCTTGGCATAATGTCTTGTATATGCCTGGTTGGCATAGTGGCTTGTATAGCCGGATACTAATACACCTAGTTGGTGTGGTGGCCTGGATGGCAGGATATGGATCTGCCTTAGTGGCAAGGAGGCTTGAATGGCCTGGATATGTTGGGCTTGGCATAGATGCATGGATAGCCCAATATTTCCTAACACCTACATAGGGTGATGGCCTAAATGGCTGAAGAGGTCTGATGACCTAGTTTCTAAGACTCCCCTAAGAACCTCATTAGGTGTGGATGGAGAACTTGTGATCCCTGTGAAGCAATGAGGGCGGGGTGCCACACAGAGGATAGTGGGATACTGTTGTGGACCTAGCAGGCTTTGTAGTCGAGGATATAGGAAGGGACTGAGACACACTAAAGAGAGCAAAAAGGGTGTTGTCTATTATATTGACTACCTCCTAGATAATTATTGGAGATGATGATTAGGTTGAGAATGAGTTAAGGATAAGCAAAATAGGGATCACTTAAATTTTTGTAAGACACTGTATGTTGTGGACTTGTGTATACATGTGATTTACTTTTTATTTTATTAATTTGTTATTTAATTACTATTTCATCGCATACCTGCTTATTGAGTTTCTCAGACTTACCCTATTTTAATTTTGGTTTTTAGTTGACAAGTCTGAAGATAGAGCCCAACGTGGGGTTAGAGCTCAAGATCGGGATAGGCTATAAGTCATGTCCGATGAGTTCTTTTTGACATTTTGTAATATTTATAAATTCTAAATTCTAAATTTGGGTGTGTACTATATATATATATTAATTTTGGTAGGCATGTCATGATATAAGATAGGTATGAACTCTATCTGGCTACCTCATAACAATGCGGCTATCGATTTTGGGCAACTGTGGGCGTATGATGTTTTATTTATGTTGATTTTGATATGCACGATTATACAGGATGATGGATTATACAGGTTAGAGATGGACAATACAGGGGAGACTCTATAAAGAGTTCCTCATGATACTGCCCTATAGTGCCTAGAAAGTGTTGTGTTACAAAGTGGTATCAGAGCAAAGTCATTGCCTGAAACCTAGAATAGTGATTGAGAGAAGTCCTAGAATTGTGATAGTTAAGGGTTATCAGATCAGAAAATATATGACATGCTTAGTATGAATTAGCAACCCATTGCAACATTGGGGAATTGATAGTGTAGAAAATGATGATGTAGACCCTAATTTGATTTGTTGAGTTGATCTTATATGGTTATATGATTCAGTGATGATAAACTATGCAGTATGGCCCCAAGAAAAAGAATAGGCAAAGGAAAAGTGTCACTCCCAGCTTTTCGAGTCATGAATTATGATTTTATACTATACTTCACCTTGAATTGCTCACTTTTAGGGTGGGGTGATCTGCCCAAAATTTGGTAGAGCTTAACCTGAATAGATGAGTTTTCCACCTTTACAATTATATATTAATTAAAATAATGAAATGATATAATTTCTAGAGACAAACATCCACTTACCCATAGCCCAGAATCTATATCACACCATGATGGCAATAACCTAACTTATTTGCAAATACATAATATGAATATTTTTCTATTATTATGACATGCCATGTGATTACATTTAATATACAACATTTAAATTTTTAATTAAAATTATATAATGATCTTATCATTACACAAATACACACAAAGGGGTACCAAACCTAATCCACCATACATCATAAGTCTTCAGTCTTTCTCAGAAATCCTATGATTAACCTGTCAACTAAAAATTTAAACAAGAAGGCGTGAGTCTGGGCAACTCAATAAGTAGACAAATGTATTAAATAACAATTAATCCATAATTAGCATATTTCATATCAAATAATTAATATTTCTAAATCAAAAGTTCCATGTTATTTCCATCCAATCAAATAAGCTCATATTGAATCAATCTTTAATTTAAATATACAACAAAGGGATCTTATC
>JAYJMB010007525.1:0-10132 GCA_036873735.1 Pouteria campechiana
CATCTCTATCATAGGCACCGTGCAATTAATAAGTTGCAAGATAGTATTTGCACACACACACACACACATATATATATATATATTTTGAAAGCTTACTTTCTAAGGTTGGTGCACATATTATCTTCAACTCAGAAGATATTTTATGCGACCGTGATTTTTCATTTGCCTGTTCATCGCGCAAGACTTCGGGCCAAGTCACGCGACTCGTCTCCAACTCCACGGCGCGTCACCTACGCGGCTGCGCGGGTCGCTGGGGGAGGCCCCGTCCGCCACTTCTTGGTCTGCCGAAGCACTCGTTACATCAGCCCTGCGATCCAGCCTCTCGACACGCTGGCAAGGGTCGTTCGTGTCGTGGTGCCCGCGTCCGCGGCACGTCGACAATGGCAGCAGCTGCGCGCACGCTCTCGGTCAGCTCTCTCTGGTGTCGGTCGGGCGTGAGGTGGTGCCCACGTCCGCGACATGTTAACGGCAGCACCTGACTGCGCGCCATGCTGGCACTCCCGTCCAGTTCCTTGGCACGCTGGCATCGGTCGCGCAGTGTCATGGTCGTGCGTGAAGAGGTGCTCGCGTTCGCGGCACGTCGACAGCAACGTCACTCCCGCGCCACAATGGTGCTTCTGGTCCGTTCGTCTTGCCTACGCGCCACGCCGGCTCAGCTTTGCTGTGTCGCATCGTTTCCCGACCGGTTCTTGCCCACGGTCGGGTCAGCTTCGTGATGGACCTGCTTGATGCGGCTGCTGTGTGACCACATGCCATCATCATAGGTCGCTGTCCCTGCATGGCGGCGAGACATTGCTGCTCATTGTGTTGCCATCGTCCGTGACATGCCAGCGATAGCGTCGTGCTGTCGCTCCCGGTTACTGCTGGTCATGCGTGGAGGGCCAATTGCCTGACCTGGTTGCTGTGTGGCCGTGCGTCATCGTCGCAGGCTGCCGCTAGGGCTGGTAGCGAGACCCTGCTGCCCGTTGTGTTGCCGTCGTCTGTGACATACCGGCGACAGCGTCGTGCTGTCGCTCCCGGTCACTGCTGGTTGTGCGTGGAGGGCCAACTGCCCGACCTGGTTGCTGTGTGGCCGTGCGTCATCGTCGCAAGCTGCCGCTACAGCTGGCAGCGAGACGCCATTGCCCGCGCCGCACTATTGTCGTCGACGTTGTCCCTGCTGGCAGCGAGATGTTGCCGCTCATTGCATCACCGTCGGCCTCCGTCATTTCGCCGGTCAGGCGTCGTAATCGTCCAAGGTCGGATGCCCTTTCCATGGCTGCCACAGAACAAGGCAGCCGTCCGCTACAAGTATGTAAATGTTGCTGTCGCCGCTGTTAACCCCGGCCACGGTTTCGGCTGATCGGACAGCCGATCGGACCCGGCCGAACAGCTAGGCTCGGTTTTACCGCACCGATTCTCTAATTTGGCGGTCGGAGGTGGGGCATCGACGCCGGACGGGTCTCTTGCACTAGCCGCCGAAAGGGCGTCTGGTCTCGCCAGCCGACAGCCAAATGTCTGATCGGATCCGTTCATTGAGATCCTTGCATCGCGCCGATGTTTTTAAGGTCCCCTTCCGCATCATGCGGCCGACTCGCTGGCCAAAAATATGTGGCAGCTCACCATTGTCCGCTGTTTGCATCGTTGCCGGTGAAGGGACGCTATTACCGGCAGTCCATCGCCACGCCGTCGTCGTCCAAGGGCTGTGTCGCTAGCGACGCTCCCGTCGGCGACGTTGTTCGACGTCGACAATGTCGGCAATGTCTTCGTCGGACACCCTGTTCGTGGCTACCACGAAACAGGGGGTGTCGCACCACCTGCGTTCGTCGTGTTGATCGTTGCCAATGCCGTCCGCTCCGTCGGCGACGGTGTCCGGCTCTATTCATGGCTGGCGGCCTTCGTGCCCGGCAGCAACGTCACCATCTCCACCGGACAGTGACCTGGCTGCGTTCATTCGCATCAACCAAAGTGGTGCTGTCCGTTCCACCGGCGACGGTATTCGGCTCCGTTCGTGGCTGGCAGCCTTCATGCCTAACATCGACGTCGCCGTCTCCACCGGACAGCGACATGGCTGTGCCCGTGGCCAGCATCGTTCGTCCGCTGGTGGGCTGTGTCAACAACGTGTCGACTTTTCCGTGGTCGGCCTCGTTCGTTCGCTGGCGGGCTGCATCAGCAACGCGTCGATTTCCTGTTCAGCTGCATCGCTAATGGCGTCACAACGCCAAGGGTTTGCCAACTGGAGCGACCACCACTCCCATGTGTGCCGCTGCCGCTCGATCCGCCAGCATCGTCAGCTGGTAGGACAACCGATCAACTCCGACCAGATAGCCACCTTCGATTTTCCATGGCCCAACAGTTGTTGCGCATTCGTAGGAAGTATCATAGGCGGTATGCGATATCGGCTACGCTTTCAAGTAGTAAGCACAGGCAGTATGGGGTGGCCACATGGTATCTCCCTTTGTTACTTCAAATAGTCTAAATACCGTTTAGCGCATCTGGAATATGTGGTAGGCGGTATGATGTTGCACCTTTGGTCTTTGGTTGCATTCGCAGGCGCTACCCTTTGGTGGTTGCGGTATTTATCGCACTTGTCGAGGGACTTGTCCACTTCTTAGAACACTGCAGGCCTTTTTTGCTAGCGGCTACAATTGCCACTATGGGGCAGGCTATAAGCGCAAGCGGCTGCGCTATTCGATTATGGTCTTGCACTAGACATTTTCTACACTTTGCCACTTGTGAAACTTTGATAAATTTGAATTGTTTTCTATTGTAAACCAAAGTATAATTATCCACATATGATATGCATAAGTTATGGAACATGGATAAGCTTATTTGAATCATTGTTTGTATAAGAATAAAACTCATTCAAGCACAATTCTTCTTGCATAAAAACATATCTGTATCAAACATAATTGCATATGATCCAAGACATTATAAAATGATAATCCAAGTTAAATGCAATATGGATCAAGATGATTTCTTTAATCATGATCTTTCTAAACTAAGCTAAGGTAATATGCTTGTATAAATAATACCCTAATGATATACTTATATTCCAAGCATATATGTCTACATTTCAAGCTTTCCTAATACTAAAAATGTCATTAGCATAAATCAAGTCTAAGACAAGTTTTGTTGTCATCAAAATTATATACATAATCCTAACATCTGGAAACACCTAAGAGTTACCCAAAACCCCTGGAAGTCTTGAAGAGGCACATCAACGTAGAAGAATTTATTGAAGCAAACGACCACAACGAATCCCCACACTGAGAAGGGGATTGGATGAGCTCATAATTTACCATATTTTAATACATAAATTGACATATTTTAGATAATCAATTGACATGATTTAATTAGTTTGTATCATATTTGATTAAATATTGTACTTAATGGAGTTAGTTTGTATTTCATGCATCAAAACATGTCAAAAAGGAGTTGAAAATTACAAAAGGTGTCACTTTAAGGCCACTTTTGGTATATATGGAGAATGACTCAAGGCAAGTATTCAACATAGAATTTTTATCCTTTCAATTTATCTGTCCAATGAATTAAAAATCACATGATTTGGAGATCAAACATGGAATTTATGGCCAAAACACTATAACTATCTTAGACTTCAATCTATCGATTATGACAATGGTGTCACTTTTATTCAAATTTTAACAATATAGAAGATTATTTGGAAAACGTGTTCAACATTAAAGTTATATCCCTTGACATTATCTTTTCAATGCATTAAGAATCAAGTGATTCTAACATCATATGAGAAATTTATGGCCAAAATACCAAAAGTTGTTCCTAGTGAACAATACTGGCGTAAATGGTGCATGCAGCGTTATGGATAACAACTTAGGCACTAGAGTGCCAAAATGGGTGTTGGGGTGCTTGTATAAGTGTATAAAGACTATTAATTTGAGTAATTTTGATATTTTTATGCAAGGAAACTTTGGGAAACCATATAGACACATAAAATAACCCTAATTTGGGTTATTTAAAAAGGAAAAAAACATAGAAACAGAGGACTTTTGGTGGAGGAAATAGCGACACACAGCTGGAGAGAGATTTGGAGGAGACTTCTATCATGGAGCAAGAGAAGGATTCCAAGTTCTGCAACATGCATATTTTGATGAGTTATCCTTTTCTTTTCAACATGAACTAAATTTCTTTTTCTGGGGTGATGATATAGCCCTCCTTGATATTCTTTGTTAAACATGGATTATTAATTAATTAATTTAATTTTTTCTTATTTCATTCATCATGTTTATTGCAATCATTTGATCTATTAAATTGCTTGATCACCCATTTTATGAATTTGATTGATTATTTGAGCATGGTTAAGGTACGCACCATATGCTAAACCATGAGCTCTCTTGAATGAAAGGATAGATGGTTATGGTACGCACCTAATGCTAAACCAATCTATTTGGTTCATTAAAGTTCTTTGGTCTTAATGGGTTTTAACCTTAATTATGCTACACACCATAGGTAATTGGAAAAAGTGAAAATACTTGATTTAAACTCGGACACCTAACAGTAATAATCATATAATAGTGAGAATGAACCCAAGATAATAAATTGACACCAACATCCTAATAACATAGGATACCATTGAGTGGTGGAATCGGATCCCTAGACTCTTGTAACCTAAGAATCTCTTCTACATTACTTTTCATTACTGTTCTCCATTACTTCAACTTATACTTAGATTTATTTAGTCTCCATTATATCATTTTAAGACTGTGTTAGTTTTAGTAATTAGATCTAACTGAATTAGTTTGAATAGTTCTCTATGGGATTGACCCTTACTTTGCATACTATACTACTATATACTTGTGCACTTGCAAGGAATTATAATTTAACCTTCAAGTTTTTGGCACCGTTGCCAGAGAATTGATTCCAAATTGATTTGATTAATTTAGTTATAAGTTTTTTCTTTTCTTTGTTGTATTTTATTATAATTAGATTTTTAATTGTTAATTTTTTCCTTTTGGTTGAACTGTGATTGCAAGGAAGAAGAATAGATGGGAGAGAACATGAAAAATAGGGTGGCTCAACAAGCACAACAATTGATGAAAGAGTTGACATGCCCTATGATTGGGATATTACCTTCATGCATTGTTTTAGATATTAATGCTAGAAATTATGAGCTGAAACATATACACTTTAATATGCTTCTTTCTTTTCATGGTATTGCTACAAAAGATCCTTTAACTTTTATGTGTGATTTTTATGTAACTATTCAAACTTTTCCTTTGCAAGGACTTACAGATGATCAACTGTGTATGAGATGCTTTCCATATGCCTTGAAGGAGTCAGCAAAAACCTGGTTCATGTCATTGGCTCCTGGATTACTTACCACATTAGATGCAGATCATAATAAGTTCATTAGTAAATTTTATTCTCATGCTAAAACTGTATAACTAAGAGTTAAGATTACAATATTTGCTTAGATGGAAGGTGAGGCGTTCCATGAGGCTTGGGAAAGATTTAAAGTACTACTAACTCAATGACCTTACCATCATATTCCTTTAGAGTTACTAACTCAATTTTTCTATGATGGACTAACAAAACAATGCCAAGCCATGGTTGATAATGCTGAAGGAGAAGCTATGAGAGAGAAGACCCCAAAGGAATGTATGAAGTGAATTCTAACATCAAACTTTCTATGCAGGTTTCAGAGCTTGCCAAGCAAATAAAGATGATATGTTCCATGTTGATGAACTAGAAACAACCCGTTCCTACTAAGGGATGTTCTAATTGTAGTATCTTTGATCATTCATACAATGTTTGTCTTTCTATGCAAGGTTTTGCAAATTTTTTAGAATAAGTCAATGCAATGAATTTCTACAACTAACAACCCCGTGATGATCCATATTTAAATAATATAATTCTTGTTGGAAAAGTCATCCAAATTTTTCACGGAACAATAATCAAAATCGAGCAGGAACATCTTTTCAACTTAAGAAGCCCACACTTGAGGAAATAGTGCAGAGTTTTGTCTAAGCAATTGAAACAAGATTCCAAAATGTGGAAGCATCCATGAAGAAGATATAGACTTAGTTGGCATAAATTCTTGAGGCTATATAGAGTTACACACCTAGAAAGCCATCAAGTCAGCCTGAGCAAGCTAATGTGATTACAATGTTAAGTGGTGGTAAGGTAATTAATGATAAAGTTGGTGATGTGATTCATAACTCTAATATTTTTGCAGATGATTACGAGGAAGTGAATACAAGGAGAGCTATGTTGCCAATTCTTAAACCCTCCGTCAACTACAAACCACCACCACCTTATGATCCACCTATCCCTTTTCCTGGGTGTTTGAGACAGAATAAAATTATTAAAAAACCTTGTGATGGCAATGAGAAAATTTTGGCTTTAGATGTCTTCCCACAAGAAATATCTAGTGAGATGATTAAAAATTATTATGAAGATTTAACAAAGAAGGAAATCTTAGCTGAAGTGGATTTGAAGCAATTACTTCATTCTTTAAGATATGCATCTGTAGGCAATAATTCATTCTTTTTAGTGATTATTTCTTCTTCTTTTATAGGTATGGAAGAGGAAGAAAAGCTTATGTAATTTCAAGACCATCTAGTGATGTTTGATGTTTTCAAGGAGATACAGCTGCTTAGTAAGAACGAGAATTACTTCAAGATGACTAGAGTTGATGAAAGCATAGAGGAATTTTTAGTAGAGCCCATAAACATGATTAAAGCAGCAGTAGTAGAAGGAGATGAATTAGAAGATGGTAAGTTATTCAATTATTTCTATCAATTGGGAGCACCTAAAATTTTCAAGCCACTACTAATTTTCAAAGAGCTAGAACACCGAAAAGCTAAATGTCATTCCAAAGATAGAAGGTCATAATCGGGCTGAGACTATAAACCAAGCACTTCTTGGGAGGTAACCCAAGTTTTTTGACCTTTCTTTTATTACTTAGCATTTAGTTTAGTTATTTTTTTTAATTAGTGGTTTGATATTTCTATTGTAAAAGGAGGAAATCTAATTTTAGAAGATTGTAGATGCTCTTCCAAGTATTAAAATTGATGTCAAGATAGTTTAGAAGAAGAGGAAGATAATGCACTTCATTTACAGAAGCCCTTGATCTCAAACTTCTTTCATTATTGTACATTAAGGATAATATTGAGTTTAAGTAGGGGGTATTTTGGATTTGCATTCAAGTGCATTCAGTTTTTGGGCAAAATTTTTCGAACTTAAGTATAATTTTTGCAATGAGCTTCACTTTTAATTACTTAGCTAAAGAAGATCCAAGAGCAATTGTGCTAACATTCTAAAACTAAATTAGTTAGATTGATGATTTTCTCTTAATGGTGAATAAAAGATGTTGAGTTTTTTATTATCATTGTACATGATTTAGAAGAAAGGATAGGCACCACCTTGTGATTCAATGATTCTTATGACAAGTCCTTTTTCCTGACTGATGAAAATTTTATTGAGCACATTATGTTATGATAATGCAAAGCATATGTTGATTAGTTGATGGGGTTGTGAATTTAGTGACATATTTGATTGTCATGAGCATGCTAGAACTTGTTTGATTATCCCTCAAGGCAAAATCCTAGATAACATATTTACTTGGAAATGATTTAGGAATTCTTAATCAGTTTGAGCCTTCCAAGCTAACCCATTAGATTCATTGTCACTAGTATCCCTATTGAGCCTTAATGAAAAAATAGCATATGCAAAGCATGTGAAAGACCACCATTTGACTTTTCTTTCTTTAGCCTCATCATCCAGACCTTTTCAGCCTGAAAAACCATGCTTGACTTATTAAGAGACATATTCTAAACATAGGTTAGAGAGAGGTACAAGAGTACTAAAGAAGATAAGTTTAGGGGTTATCTGAAAGAAGAATGCCAAAGAAAAAGAAAAAGGGATAAAAAGAAAAAAATAGTAAGAATTCATCCTTTAATTGGGGGGATCACATTCCACTAAACTTAAAAGAAAATAAGTTTGGGTTGTGATAGTAATAAAACCCTTAATAATAAAAATAAAATAGAGAAAACCTTAGATTAAAAAAAATTCAAGAGAGTGAACATTCATGTACAATGTAGTTGTGATCTCTTACTTTGTGAATCCTTACCCCTTTTCTTTTGTTAACCAAACCTAAGGCCCCATTACAAACTTAACAAAGACCTATTCATCTAAATAAAAGAAGTTATCTACATTAGTGGAGAGGGATTATGAAAAGCAAGCATATGAGGTGTTTGTGAAGATCATTAGAATCACTAGTTTGCACATTATTGACCGAAAATCATGCATGTAGCATGAGATTGACATTGCACACACAAACACATTTTCACTTCATGAAAGTATTGATAAAGCATGAGTTTTATGATATCGCTTGGCAAGTGTCTTAAGTGAATTCTAAGTTATGTGTAGATGTGTAATTTGCCTGGCATGTTATGGATTGTTTGAGAGAGATTTTTCTAATTGATTCATGACTTCAAATTGCAATTTTGCTCAAGGATGATCAAAAGCTAAGTTTAGTGGTATTTGAGGAGCTCATAATTTACCATATTTTAATACCTAAATTTATTGAACCAAACCTCTTCACTAGGCTTGATTTTGATGATGAATATATTTAACTAGTTAAGTTTTGATGATGAACAAAAGCATAGGAGTAAAATTTTAAGTTACTAATCATCATTTCCCAAATGTACAGTAACAAACAATACATTAGGGAAATAGCATAAGTGGACAACACATACGAGACTACATTAGAGACAAGATCCACAAATAAATGAAGAAAAAAACATAAATGTTCAAATAAGAAAGAATGACACTAAAACTTTGAAAAAGGAGTGTATGATACAACTCCTAGACATGCCACAAAACACTGCCAAAGTAATTCAAATTTGTGCTCAAATTTAGACAAAAATCAAGACTTCAAAGTGAAGAAAAATCTAAGTTTTGCTCTTACGTAAAAAAATAGACACTGAAAAAGCAAGTTCAGACATCGCGTAAAGAATTCAAGACGTGGAACAAGACCTAGACATTGCTGAACAATATGTCAAGATGCTAGAACTAAAAAGTCATTCTCAAACATAAAACCAAACACGGACACCATTGAAGACTGAAGAGAAAAACTGAATGTGTCTTGAAATCCAAGTCTAAAAATCCTATGTGCCAAATCCCGGACATAGCCATAGTTGCAGATGTGAGAGTGAAATATTAACCTTGGACATGATAATGCGAGACTGAAATATTAACCTTGGACATGATAAACTCAACTTTGGACATAGGTAGGATCAATTCGTGGGACAAAATGCAACTAACACCAATCCAAATCTGAAATCTTAATTATAGACATGAAGATTGTTCCTGGACATGGCTATTCACTTTAAGATATGACCAAATACAGTGTTTCAAGTTAAAAAGTTCATCCAAGTCTGAAATAATAATTCCAGACATGGTTACTCAAACCCAGAAATGGTGAATCATTTCTAGACATGTTGATTCACTTGCATTAAATGAATCTCATCTTCTCCAATGGGCAAAATTTGAAATTAATTATTAAAGGATTAAAGAAAGGTCATTCAAATAAAAATAATTATTGAGAAGCAAAGTAAAAGTATTTACTCTTAGACATTAAGTTTTTTTCTAACTCCACAGTGCTAGAAAGCTATCTGCATTCAAAGCTTATTCTCTATAGAACCTTAAGAGAGTCTAAAACTCTTTGTATTTATTATTATACATTTTACTACTGCATTTAATTGTGTACAAACTCAGCCTATGTAAGAGGTATTTTTTATTTTACATTTCTTTATTGACTAGGATAGCAACCAAGGGGCTTGCTGATCACGTATAAGTTTGTTAGTTATCTTTGGAAACCAACTGGAAAAATTTTGTTGGTGAGCTTTGGAAAACCAACCTGTGTATAATTTTGTTGGTGAGCTTATGAAAAAACCAACCTGTGTAATAGTTTGTTGGTAAGCTCGAGAAATTCAACTGGTAATTAGTAGAACTTGAGTACAATGAGTGAGCTGACTCAAGAGAGGAGTAGGTGCCATGTTGTTGGCCAAACCTCTATAAAATAACCATGAGCTTTGTGTTGCGTGATTCATTTCCTAATTATTATAGCACTTTGGTTTTATTGGCCAAAATTTTAAAAGCTCAATTCCAC
>JAYJMB010007526.1:0-10131 GCA_036873735.1 Pouteria campechiana
AACCTACTAGTCGGCCTACATCCATTGACCCAACCAGTCTTTCCACCGTGAACCGGTTAATAGTAGAATTTTTTTTTTAATTTTAATGTTATTAATAGAATAAGAGATGTATTGAAATAATATAGTATTATAATAAAAGATCTATGTATTTAGATTAATATATATGATTCAGATTTTTCAAAATTATGTTATATAATTTTATTTATTAAAAAAACGGTTCATCTATGATGATAACTAAGTGTATGTTATATTCATTAATTATGATGATGAAAATATATTTTTTACCTTGGCTTATATACATGGGCCTAGTTGTTAAATTTGAGTAATTTTTATGAAATTTATCATTAGATTTTCTATCTATAATATAAATTTGTATTGAAACTATGATTGGTTGAATGGAAAGAAAAAAAAAATTGGTGGAAAAGAAAATTTTAACTCTTTGACATGTCATAAATATCAGAAATTCATAATAATTCTATTTTTAATTATTATTTTCTTTCTTATGAAGAAAGCTTGGCTATCGTTTTATTTATTTTATACATGTTGTCATCTCTAACATTGGTTCTATTATTTTTGGCTCGTTGTCTTTCATTTCTTTCCCTTCTCATCCAACCCGCCAGGCCCGAAGAAAAAGGAATGCGGTTTATATCCCCATGCACACGTGCCATATTGGTCAACTGCACTACCCAATTAGGGTTAGCTACTCAGCTCCGCAACCCAAGTTCCGTATTCTCCTTGATTTAATTTCACATGTTTTTTGCACTTAAAAATAATTAATTGATAATTCAAGAATTCGTGATGACTGTCATGATTATGTAATCTCTTAACAGGCAATTTCTATATGAGCATTTTCCATGGAATCGAGAGGAGTGCAGGTAGGTAGGTAGTCATTTTCACAGTAAACAATGCTGATTAATTAGATTGTTCTAGTTGTATGAATAAAAGACTCAGATAAAGACCTGAGTTGGTCAACGTCACCAAGGTTAGTTTATGGTGTTTATCTTTATGCATGCCGTTAGCCTAACCGAAAACCATCTTAAAGAAGTCCTAATATCGTAAACCTACTTGTACCAAAAAAAAAAGTTGAAATATGTAAAGTAGAAATGTAAAATAAAGTGAATAAAAATAATATAAAATATAAATTAAAAAAATATAAATTAGCATGTTAAAAAAGTAAATTTTTTATGAATTGTAATTTGAGATAGTTAAATATTAAATTAAATTAGAAAAAGACATGTACACCCCATTTTTCATTTTCGGGCATTGACATCTCTTGATAAACAAAGCACACCCGAATGAAAATGAAATTTTGGAGCAAATATCACTAATGCGTCAAGTCTCATCGATTTGTAAGGGGGACCAACTAGACGGGTGAATATTGAGTTAAGGGCCTAGTTAGATATGGGCGATTCTTCCGGCCTCAGACAATTGACACGCCTCGCTAGTGGTGGTCCAGCCAACGGGTTTCATACACGGATATGAACCTAAATAACCCAGATTGGAGCCACACTGCGGCTGTTGCGGAGAGCAAGGGGCGGGCAAACCCCATCCGTCATACCTAGCCCGAAAGTTTGTATCAATTCCGAAATAAATAACTAATCCATTGTAATATGATTCCCAGATTCAACCACTGCGTATTAAATATTCAAGCTATAGATTATTCAGCATGAAGGAAGACCAACCACCCAAAAAGATCAAAAATTAACATCTAAAGAGAGGCCAGAATTTACAATTTTTTTTATTTATTTTGGATGATTGGAGCATGACATACGTTGAATAAAGTCCCCCTTTTTAGGGCAATGCATTGTAGGGGGTACTTCATAAGCCTTGGGTTAGTCTCCTAATTAAATCCGGTTGTACCTTATCCAGATCTCCTAATGAAATGATGGGATAAGGCCAAAATGATCTAATCCAGGCTAACCCAGATACAAAACTCATTATCGGAGCCTGATTTCTGAGTAATTGGGTCAGTAAAAGAAATCTAGCTGAGGCATTTTAATATACATATAGATATTTAGATAGATAGATCGTCTCTCTTTTAAATCGCAGGCCTTTGTATCGTTAGTCGCCATTTTTATTCACATTTTTTAGGCTTATTTTCGTTTCAAAGCCCCCCACTTAATCAATTTAATCTCCTCTAATCCTAGTATTATCCTCCACATGATAAACGAAAAAAAAATATTATTAAATTTCGGAGTTATTACAATAAAATTAAAATAGAGGGGGAAAATGATTTAAAATACAGACAACGGTGAGGAAAAGGCGTGGTTTTTATGGAAATTTAAGTACATATATATATCAAAGTAATGTATTATTCGAAAAGAAGCGCACGCAGCCCATGGCTAAAAAAGCACGCTAGAGTGGTCCGCAGTGATAACATTTCGTCAGTTGCTTGACCTATACTTTCATGTTCCGAGGAAATTAAGGCGATTGTAGGCTTACGATTTGTGGAATCCCTAAACTTCCGATGTGGCGAACTGTTAATTAAAAACGGCTGCTTTCCTTCGTGGTGGTGGAATAATTGCAATGCTCATTTAATTCGCTGCTGCCCTGCGTCCCATGTGCAATCCTGACCTCTTCTTTTTTGACAAATACGACTGAAAACGACGTTGACAGCTCACCGCCCCACGCTCTTGCAGTCTTGGCCGGTGGTGAATTTCATTCCGAAGGCATATTCCAGACGCCCAGGCATTTGACAGTGACCGGGCGGTACTGATTTTTCGTTGCGAACACATTTTCCACGGGCTTCGCTCCGAGAAGACTATTCCTTCCTAGCATCGGACGATCTTTACATTCCTGATTAAATAAGTATTGCTAAACATGATAATTAGATTGAATTTTATTCAATCATGCGTAATAACCCGAGAGGAAAAGTTTTCATGAAAATTTGAATGAAACCCACTTCATTTAGATGAAACAATTCTCAGCTTTTTTCCCAAAAGGAAGAATTTAAAGAAATTTGCTGTCATAAAATATATCAATGAATAATATATGTGAAATTAAAATTCAGAATGAATGGTATTGGGTGTTCAACCTAAATAACTAACGTGCCATTCTATATAATTATTGTGAAAAATGGTATTATGAATGGAGCGTCCCTTGTAGATAGATCATGTCATGGGCTGGTCCAAAAACAACATAAATAAATATCATTTTTGGTCGAGGGTAAATTCTTTCTGAATCTATCACACTTAAAATAATACAAAATCACATAAATAATCATAAATAAAAGAAAATATAAATAACGATATCTGTCAATTCCACAAAACAAGTCTCATACAAAGGAAAAAATTGTCTTTAACAGTTATTTGAAATGACACCCGACATTGTCTACCCCTTTGCACCATGTGTTAATGCACTTCACCGATTGCATTCTCTGAAAAATAAAATAAGATGGGGTGAGTCATAAACTCAATAAGCAGAATATGTGCAATCAACACATGTATTAAAAATAATATATATTATGTGTCACTATATGTCGTATTCCAAGTCAGCCTAATAAGGTAACTCCACTGGCAATATAAAAATCTTATCTAATAGTGTACACTCCAGGTAACTCGGACCAGTTTAATAAAAAAACAACTCTACTAGCGAGCTTAACTAGTAGTGTAACATCAACATAATACTCTCCAGGCCACTCGAGCTAGTATATAAGGAAAACAGCTCTACCGACGAGCTCAACTGACAGCACAATTAATCTCATGCAATTCATTGGACAGTAATAAACAGTCTATCTTAGACCATAATCAGTCTAGCTTGGTGAATCATACCTTAATTCATGTAATACATCCTCTTCTTTCATAATTATCTAATAAAATGCATAATATAACAATTATTTTGGTAATCTGACCCTTCCATTAGGTCCAGAATGTTCAAAAACCTTAAGATCAACTACTTGATCATCAAGATTAGTGATCATGAGGTCCAAAAATTAATAATTCAACTATAATCTAGCCATCTTTTGGACAATTTGATCATTTTATTAGGTCCATAAAGAACAAAAATCTTGAAGTTGACTATTTGATTATCCAATTTGGAGTTCATGGGGTTCATATATCATCAAAATAAATCTAACCATTTGATCACTTATGATTTAACCATCTTTTGGACAATCTGACCATATCATTAGATAAAAAATATCTAAAAACTCAAAAGTTGACTATTTAACATTCACATCAGAGTTCAGACAGTCCCAAAAATCAAAATTCATTATGGGTCACCCGTTCAACGCTGGCCGACAACTATACATCGCCGCCATCATGCACCTGGTGGGCTTTCCGCACTTTGGGCCTAGCTCACTCATGGATGCTGGCTTAAAGCCCACTGTTGGCACTGGGCTCTAGCCCATTCGGTTAGTTTTTGCCCAGCTCGCCTGTCTAGCCCACTCGCCTGGCTTAACTGTTGCTGGGCTATACATTGGGCTCAGCCCAAGCACTAGACCTGATGATTCTCATGCAACATTAATGCTGCTAATGACTTGGTGAACAGAGACTTTTATCCCTTGTAAAAATTTCTGATTTTTTTATTTCTTTCATTTTTGGTAATTTCCAAAACATTTGAACCTTTAAAATGAGTTTAAAAAATGTTTATGACATATCCTACTCTTCTGATGTGGTCCATGATTGACTTATGGGCTAAAAATTCTAATTTTAATGAAATTTATCTATAACATATTTCATTAAATTTAACACATCAAATGAAGTCATTTTAATCCCAAATTTCTACCATAAGTAAATAACAATAATTAGAACATATCTACTGGTTTAGATCTTGTAAAAATCATTTAGAATTAAAATCTAAAAAAAATATTAACGTGTGAACAATAAGTCTTACTGTTCATGGGGACATCATTCCTTTTTTTTTTACTTTTTGAATTTTTTAATTTTTGTCCACCACTACACATACATGCATTTTTTCATGAATTCAAGTCATAGGATATACTTTATTTGATGAGAACTTCAATTAGAGGCTAATATTCAATGTATAATTTTCACAATTATAAAAAATACATAAGAATGCATTCTTAACATATATATCACTTATGTTACAAATCACTAATCATTTCTCATCAAAAATTTATGAAATTCATATGGCACCTAAATACATATATAACAAACATATTAGATGATTCAGATTATTAATCCAAACCTCAAGAATAACCCAAAAATCAAGGTTTTCATTTGCTTGGAAAAACTTAAAATAATATTCGTCCGTCTAGTACGTATAATCTAGATCCGTTTGGCTCCCTATTTTTCTCATAAATATTGTATATATTTTTCATCAATTCTATCTAAATAAATGTCCACCACTTTTTTGTTAAGATATTTCAATAAATCAATCAAGCATTAATAGCACTAGTAAAATGGGACCCAAGAATTGGAAGATTTAGTCCAATTCATGTGGGGCCACCAAATGGATGGCCTAAATCAATTTACTGGACTGTGTAATTTGCATGTTGGATGGTTGAGAATAATAAATTTGACCATTTGTTCACGTTGGGACCACTCGAGTGTTATTTTCAGTTTTATGATTAGTCGTGATCTCATTGATTAGGCTAAGGCATAATACAAACTTAGCCTTATTTGTGAAAATTCAAATTATAACCCAACCCATTCTTATTGATAATTTCTTATTTTTTCCCTCTAAAAATTATATTGATTTTTGTTCATTTCACAGCTTACATTGTTGCCCTTCTAACATATCTTTATTTTTTTTTACATACTTTTATATGTTCATCTTTTACTAATATTCAAACATACCCTTGTAGCAATAAAAAGAGTATGATATTAAGCAAGAGTAATGAAACTCTGTACTAAATAATTATTATTATAATATTTTTTAATTCAAATGTAATCCAAGCAATCAAACCAGATATAAAACCCATAACAAATACATACACTTATATATTATTTACATATACCTACATATATACCTAGACTAAGTTACATTGTTGAAATGGTGGCAAAGTCACCCAAAGATTCAATCAAACCCATTCAATCCAATGGCTGAAAACGAAAAACCAACTAAGAAAGCAAAGATCAGAATGAATAACTAGGATCAGATAGTGAAATAAAATTTTGGATGGTTGATAATTTCACAATAGCACTCAAGATACTAAGATGACCATTGATAGTAGATTGTTGTGGTGGCCAAATTGGCAAAGTAGGCACCATCCAACTAACTTTCTCTTCTTCTTTTAAGTAGAAATTAAGAATGAAGGGTATGATTTCTTTGATGAAATCAAACTTATTTATGCTTCTTATTCTTTTTTAATTAGTGCAAACTTCATTTGTACGCATTAGCAATGCAAGTGCATTAACATTATATTTTTCTCTACACACCTTTTAATTATTTTTATTTATTTATTTATTAAAAATCTATACTAACAATATCATTCTACCCCACTTTTTTAATACATTCCACTCTTTAACACATTCCGTACAAACAAACCCTACATGCAAATGTTTTCATCTTTGTTGTCTTAAAAATAAAAACTGCTGCAAAACAGCTAATTTCCTAAAACTGACCAAATTTGGAAATGGTAGCGATGCTGATGCCCCGGAAATTCCCATGATTTTTGCATTTTCTTGGGGGGTTGAATCAAGCTCCGTACTTCCTCACGATTTCTATGACAACGGAAATTCGATTCAATTGCTGTTTGCGGCACGCAATTTTGAAAACTCCGTCAGCAGCGCTCACCTGTCATCGATCCGCATCTTCCGTACATGTAAGGACATTTTTCGAATCCTAAAAATCCATCGTCCTACGAATATTTTAACCATCCAAGCATTGAAATACATTTGTCTAAGACTCCGTGATTTGCGGGCCATCCTTTCCAAGTTGGCTACAACAGACTTCCATCCTTTCTAAGTTGGCTACAACAGACTTCCGGGATTTTAAAGGACGCCCACATCAGCCTCACGGCCATCCTATCAACGGTTCAGATCACTCTAAATAGCCCCCTATATTTACTAGCTGGCATGGTTTGACGAGGGCAAGAGAGGCGTAAGAAGCGTGTTAAAAGTAAGAACGCCAGAGCCAAAGGACAGAAGCATCCCATCCCCTTCTATTTCCGTAGTCTTTGCGGCTGACCCTTAGCTTCCACCGTCCCATGCAAATCTCTACCCATCTCCCTCTCTGACATTCGTAACTCATCCTTCTCCTTATATAGGGAAAGGCTCCAAGATCGTCTCCATAACAAAACCACGGACTGCTGGGAAGGGGCAGAGGAGACAGAGGAGGTGGAATCAAAGCTACGGACGATTGTTTTTCGTCGTAGATAGAATTCCAAGCCTCCTCAATCTCTTCTGAGGGGATGAACACCTCTCGATGCCATGTCTAACATCCCATCTTCTCTGTCTGATGTCTGCCTCGCCCTCTCCCGCCTTACCATGTCTGTCGCCGACCCTTGGCCCTTCTCTTAAACCCCAATAAAACCATCTTACGGTTTTCTCTTTCTCGTCTTCCCTTCCGAGCTTTCATCGACGGCATTAAGCTATTCGCAAAATCATGAGAAAAACGCGGGGTTTCAGGCTCAGGGTCGTGAAGCTCTGGAGATGGGTGGCTCGAAAGCCCAACGCAAGATGCGGTGGGTATCTGAGATTAACCTCTCCCGACTGTAAAAATTCAAAGACGATGATGAAAATTCGCAACTGGGGCCGCAGCCTCACAAGGACCCTGTGCTTCTCTCGAAAACGCCCCCTGTCGGGCTTCGGCCGAGTCGGTCACACGGCCCTCGACGAGAAGGCGGTTGAAGTGCCCAAAGGTCATCTGGCCGTCTACGTGGGTCAGAAAGACAACGACACCCACCGGTATCTTGTTCCTGTCATCTATTGCAATCATCCGCTCTTCGGAGAGCTTCTTCGGGACACCGAAGAGGAGTTCGGCTTCCAGCACCCAGGCGGGATTGTGATACCGTGCCCAACGTCGGAGTTCGAGAAGGTGCGGACGAAGATTGCTGCTGGACAGAGCTGCCGGAAATTGACATTCTGGCGTCCTTCATGACGGCCGGCCCTCGCCACTTACAGCTTTTCTTTCAATTCCTTCCATTTTTTTTTTGTTTTCTTCTTTTCAAGTTTTTTTCTTTTCTAAGAGATAGTTTGGGTTAGCAGGGTAATTAGGTGTAATTAAAAGTTTGATTGTTATTAATGGAAAGCTAGTTTTCTCACATACTTGCAGAAATCGTCATTGTTTCCGTCAGCTATTGTGTCTGTTGCTTAAGAAATTGTTGTCTTGGATGGAATTTTGGCATCTAGTAGGTGTAAATTGTGGTGGGACGGACGGTAGCTGTTAGAAAGTCTTCCACGCCTCTCCCATTCTCCTTGCTTGAATAATATCAACATACAGTTAAGAAACGATAAGGTCGTGTTTGGACGCATATGCCCAAATAAATCATGTTTTTTCAAGCTGCTCTATGAGCGGCAGCTCTTCTCTGCACACATTCATTTCTGGGCGACGTGTTCCCCTGTAGTTTTCCGCGCAGAAAGGGCGTGATTGGCAATGGGACAGATTGAAATTTTCATGAAAAATTCATTTTACGGGTTCTATTTGAGCATCTATTTATTTTACGGGTCATCAATATTATTTATACTTTTAATTATTACTCCAGCATCTATTTAAGCATTATAGTTATCTTTTATTAGGCTCAACAAAATATACTACTAACATTATTCATTTCCTTCTCTTTCATTTTCACTCAAGCAATCAAGGATTTTCCTCTTTGCCCATGTTTGAGTGATATGCATTACAGTTAATTATCTTTTATTAGGCTGAAGAAAAAGAGCTTCTTTTCCCATTTCCCTCTAATTATTATAACATTTATCTATTCAAAAAGTTTACTTTTTTTCATTTTTATCTACATTTTTAATTAAACTTTATTTTTTTCAAATGGTTTATATATTTTAGCTTTATTAATTTTCTTCCACTGTAATTTCACCTTTTCCTTTTCTTTCCAAGCACCTGTCCTACTTTTCAAACAAACCCTATTTCCTAAAATAATTTATAAAGTAAAATAAATAATTTTTTATTTAAAAAGTTATCAGCCTTATCGCTCCAGGCTCACCCTCAACCACTATCCTCTGCTTTCATGATGCTGTTTTTCGCCGTTTTGTTGTCACCGAACTTTCAATGGCTCCAGTTGTTCTTCAGTTTATGGCTCCAGTTGTTCTTCAGTTTTTCACGCTCAGCAGAGCTAAACATCTGCCGCATGACGATCCAACCGTCTGCGCATGGCTTCCGTGTCAAGCGTACATGACTTGGCCGTCAAAATGGACGGTTCAATTTTGAAAATTCTAGCCGTACATTGAATTGAAGCCAACCATTGGGCATTCATTGTTTTTTAGTATGTGAGAGACCCACACAAAGTCAAGCGAGCAGGGTCGGTGGCACTGGCAGATTTTCCAAATTCCACACGCACGGGCATGAAGATTTCTCCCTGCCATGGTATCGTCCATTTTCTTTCCCATGCCAATGGATTCAATGATACGATCTTGACAAAAAATGCATCATAACATCACTTGATGGGAGATACATGGCGGTCCACCAAAATTAATTGAGCGTGGCACATCAACAGCTGATGACTGCTTTCTGAATTATTGCATGGTTTTGGCCATTGGCTGGCTCCAGCCGATCGTGGCCTTCCTCTCCTTGTCACGCCAAAATAAAGCCAAGACAAACCATGTGTTGCGGAAGCATGATACCAATTCTAAGAGTATGATTATAATCACAAGATCATACATATACAAATCAAATATATAATCAAATAAACACAATAAGCATAAGATTTATATGAGAAATCTTTTAACCTAAAAGTTAAAAAACCACATAAAGAGATAATCAATCAACTACAAAATGGTAATATGTCACATACATCATAACACCTCCCGCCCCACCCCCCCGTCTCAATCCTAGGATCTATATAAAAATCTAACAGATCTCCACCTTAACTTAAATTTTATAGACATCAAGCTGGCTCCTGAAAATTAAACTAATGTTATCATCTATCTGCAAATTAGTTTGCAACTCTTTTTCGGTTAGTTCATCGTCCACCATGCCCACACAAGTCATAGTTGTGCACTTTGTGATTCCATCTCTTCCATTTGCTAGCACTTGAAAAGATTACACCATCACAAC
>JAYJMB010007527.1:0-10131 GCA_036873735.1 Pouteria campechiana
ACTCGATCTTGGGGGAGGTGCTGCCGAAATTTTTATTACAAAATTGTACATCGGCCAGCACATTTATGTATCAATATATAGCAACCATCGACCAGGGGTGGTGTGGGCCGGCGGGGTGCTACAATAACATTATATTATGATTAAATCATGTAATATGCATTTCATGTGCATGGATTTAATACACCAAGTTCTCTCCTAGTTTTACAGAATCTATCTTCTGGAAGTGGTTTTGTAAAAATGTCTGCTAACTAATTTTCAGTTGGTACATATTCTAAACAGATGTCATGGTTTTGTACATGATCTCTAATAAAGTGATGTCTGATTTCTATATGTTTAGTTCTGCAATGCAACATTGAATTCTTTGTCAGATTTATTACACCAGTATTATCATATCTAATAAGAGTATTAACATATTCTAAACCATAATCATTCAATTGTTATTTCATTCACAAAATCTATTCATAACAACTACCTATAGCTACATATTCAACTTCAGCAGTTGATAAAGCAACAGATGTTTATTTCTTGGAGAACCATGATATGATCATGCTTCTAAGCAACTGACATGATCCTGAGGTACTCCTCCTATCTGCCTTGTATTTTGCAAAGTCTTAGTCAGAGTACCCAACTAATTCAAAGTTTGAATCTTTTGGATACCATAAATCAAGATTTAGAGTATCCAAAAGGCATCTAAATATTCTTTTAATAGCAACTAGATGTGATTCTTTAAGATTTAACTAGAATTGTGCACACATGCAGACATCAAAGATAATATCTGGTCTACTTGCGATTAAATATAAAAGAGATCCTCTCATACTTCTATAGAGTTTTTGACAGATAGATTTATCTTTTTCATCCTTATCCATTTTAATGGATGTACTCATTACTGTGGCTAGTGGTTTTTCTTCTTCTAGATTAAATTTCTTGAGTAATTCTTTGGTGTATTTTGCTTGATGGATAAAGATTCCTTCCTTCATCTATTTTACTTGAAGTTCCAAAAAGAAGTTCATCTCACCCATTAAACTCATCTCAAATTCTCCCTACATTACTTTGGAGAAATCTTATCATAATTTATCATTAGTTGCACCAAATAAATATCATTCACATAAATTTGAACAATTAGAATATTACTTTTGTTATGCTTAATGAAGAGTGTGGTGTCTAATTTACGTTTATTAAATCTCTCATACCATGCTGTAGGAGCTTGTTTTAATCCATAGAGAGCTTTCTTGAGTTTGAAAACATGGTATGGATCATAAGGATCTTCAAACCCTGGAGGTTGTTTTACATAAACCTCTTCATTAATAAAACCATTCAGAAATGCATTTGATAAAGCTTGAAATTCATGAAAGATACAAATGCTAGTATCATTCTAATAGCTTCAATTCTGGCGATAAGAGCATATGATTCTTCAAAGTCTATTCCTTCCTCTTGATAGTATCCTTTTGCTATCAGTCTTGTTTTATTTCTTATTACTATACTAGATTCGTCTAATTTATTCCTAAAGACCCATTTAGTTCTTATAACAGATTGATGGTTGGGTCTTGGAACAAGCATCCACACATTATTATATTTGAATTGACCTAATTCTTCTTGCATAGCTATAATCTAGTTTTTATCTTCTTAAGCTTAATCTATACAAGTTGGTTCTAGTTGATAAATGAAAGCAAAATTACTACATATTTGATGGTATGAAGACCTAGTTCTCACTCTATCATAAATATCACCAAGTACTTGGTTTTCAGGATGATCATGCATGAACCTCCAATCTTTGGGAAGAGAATTGTTACTTTCATTATTTACCTTATTGATGGATGGTCCATCATCTATTTTTTCTTCATCTTTTTGTGTTTTTGATTGTATAGAATCTTTATCTTTATCTTGTATCTTTATTTTCTCTACAGATATTGTGAGTTTTCCTGTCTCATCATCAAAATTGCTTATCCTTCTAGACGGGCTAATACTTTCATCAAATTTTACATGAATAGATTCCTCTACAGTTTTATTTTTTAGATTATAGACTCTAAATGCCTTTCTAATAATGGAATAACTAAGAAAAATGCCTTCATTAGATTTGTTGTCAAATTTGTCATTATTTCCTTTTTCCTATGTCAAGACTAAAATATTTGCAACCAAAAGTGTGAAATGAGAAATGCTTAATTTTCTGCCATAATATAATTCAAATGGAGTCTTGCTGAATATAAAACTAGCAAAAATTTATTAATAATGTAGCATACACAATACATAAAAGATCCTCAAAAGGAACTCAAAAGGATTCTCGGAGGCATTTTCAAGAAGGCATGAGTCAAAGAAGAATAATAGAAGCAAAATCTAAGTTTCATAGGTATATCAGAAGTTACTCAAAAGTTCTTTAGAACCTTAGAATATGACCATTGAAGGATAAAACAATGCATAGAAAATCTGAAAAGAATACTGTCAAGGAATTACTTATCATGGAAATTCTGAAGAACCACTTCAGAAGTTCTATTAAGTTATGGATCAAATGACAGAAGTTCTAGGTACTTAAAATTTCTGAACCCCGACAGAATGCAAAATTCGTTACCAACTCTACCTAACTAATTTGAAAATGATGCCAAAGGTTGCAATGACTAAAACTTTTCAAGGCAACACTTAAAAAAATCATAGAATATATTGAAAATCATCTAATTTAAGAAATGCATTCATGATCTTTCATCATCCAACTCCAAATACTACAATAATGTCAAAGCATTCAAAGTCTTCAAAATCAGATCTACGTCAACTTCAAAAGGAGTTTGAATCTGATTTCATTATATACTTTGTTTATCTAATTGAGTCTTTAATTTTTGTACATATTTTCCTAAGAGGCATTAATCTATACATTTTCATTTGAAGAAACAAGTGAGTTAGTTGGTAAGCACCATGAAACCAGTAGTTTGTAAAAAAAAATTGTTAACTTTGAAAAACTAGTAAGTTAGTTGGTGAGCTTGGAAACCAATGTGAAAAAGTTTTTAGTGAGCTTGGAAAACCAATAATTTGTTGGTGAACTTGTAAAACCAACAAGTATTTTAGTGAAACCTAAGTTCAATAAAAGAGACTGGCTTAGAAAAGTGGAATAGGAACCTAGGAAGGGCCGAACTATTATAAAAATATAGTGAGTATGTGTTGTGAGCTATACTTTCTTTAATTTTAAGTGCATCTCTCAAGTTATTTGCTAAAATTTTTGAAAGCCCAATCCACCCCCCTCTTGAGCTACCATTCAGTTAGGGACTAATAAGTGGTATCAGAGCAGGCTTCACTAATTATTTTTCAATTACTAGTATATTAACTTATGAAGAATTCAAATGGCCAGTATGTTCCAAAACATATCCGTTGAAGGACAATCCACTTTTAGATCTCCACTTTTTGATGGAATCAATAATGGGTATTGGAAGATGAGGATGCAAAATTTCTTAATCGCCATAGATTACCAGTTGTGGCTTGCAGTTAAGAATGTTGCAAGCACAAAAGATAAATATACACTAAAAAGATATTCAAATAGTAAAATGTGATGCGAAGGCAAATAATTGTCTCTATTATGCACTATCTTCATCTGAATTTGAAAAGATTTTTGCTTATGATTCAGCCAAGAAAATATGGGATAAACTTCAAGTAGCACGTAAAGGTACAAATCAAGTAAAAGAGACTAAGATTAATATTTTAGTGTAGGAATATGAAGCTTTCTCCACAAAAGAATCAGAAACCATCTCTAAATGTTTCGAAGGTTTCAGAAAATCACCAATGGACTGAAAATCTTGGGAGAGAAATATGAAGAACCTAAGTTAGTTAAGAAGATCTTGAGATCTCTTCCTAGATTTTGGATGCCTAAAGTAACTGCTATCCAGGAAGCAAAACATCTAGATAAAATGATAGTGAAAGAGCTCATGGAATCACTTATGACCCATAAAGTCTTAATGAAGTAAAGGTTCTAGATGAATTCAAAGGCAAGAAGATTGCTTTACAAGTTGATTCAGAGAATGAAGAATCTTCAAAAGAAGCCTCAAGAAGTAAAGATAATGAGGATATGGCAATGATAACCAGAAGATTCAAAAATATGATCAGGAAGAAGGAATTTGGAAACAACTCCAAAAATAACAACAAGAGTAAGGAAAAGATAAAGGAGATTCCAATATGTTACAATTGTAATAAGTTTGGGTACATTAGATTTGATTTTCTAGAACCGAACAAAAAGTAGGGAGACAAGAAGAAAACGTATAATTCTTACTTTGACAAAAAGAATATTTCTAACAATAAAAAATTTGAAAAGAAGAAGAAGAAAGCAATGGTTGCATGGGAAGTGCTAGAGAATATGATGCAAGAAAGCTCGAGTGGAACAAAAGAAGAAAATGAAGCTCAATTCAGTTCACTCAACTCCAATGAAAGAAATTAGGAGGAGCATCATATAGGAATAAGCTTCATAGCCATATATGAAGATGAGGTAAATTTAAAAACTGAAACTTCTGATTTAGAAGAATTATTAGATGAATTATATACAGCTTTCAAAACTTTAAAAGATAAATGCAAAGAAACAAAAAGAGAACTTGAAAGAACAATCTATGAATGCTCTAAGTTAAGACAAGAAAACACTCAGCTCAAAAATAACTAAAACCTTAACATAGAACTTGAGCAAACAAAGCAAAAAATCATGCCCTTAGAAAAACATTTACCTCTACTTTATCTAAACTAAAGGTAAAGAAGAAGGTAGAGAAAACTAAAATCTATAAATAATAGATTAGTAGCATCTAAAAAGTAATAGGAGCCAAAATACTCTACTACTAACCCACCTGGACCCATTCTTAAATGGGCACAAAAAAAAAATAGCTTTACCTTATTATTACAAGTGTGCTTGAGAGCCACAAGGAGTAGTAAATGGTATATTGATAGTAGTTACTCAAGACACATGATAAGGGAGACGGAGTTGTTCATAGAATTAAAAGCTAAAAATGGAGAAATAGTTACCTTTAGAGATAATAAGAAAGGTAGAGTGGTTGGGATTGGTAAGATCAACCAACCATCCTCTATTACTAATTCAAATATTTTACTAGTAGAAGGATCAAAATACAATCTTTTAAGTACTAATCAATTTTGTGATAATGGTTACAAGGTTCTGTTTGAATCATATATATGCTCTGTAATAATTAGTTCAAATTTAATTGTAGTACTTAGTAAAAGATGTGAAAATGTGTATTTAGTAGATTTAAGTAATATCCAAGTTAAATATCTTGTTGTGAATAATGAAGAATCCTTGTTGTAGTATAGAAGACTAGGACATGCCAACAAGTTTATGATTGAAAAACTATACAACAAAGATCTTGTTATTGGCTTACCCAAACTAAAGTTTGACTAAAATGAATTGTGTGATGCTTGCTTAAAAGGAAAGCAAGTGAAAGAATCATTCAAATCTAACAAAGAAGTATACACAACTAAACCACTTCAATTGCTGCACATGGGTCTTGTTAGATCAAGAAGAACTAGAAGTCTTAGAGGGAAACATTATGCATATGTCATTATGGATTATTATTATAGATTCACCTAGATAATGTTTCTCGCTTCCAAAGATGAGAATTTTTTATTCTTTGAAATATTTACCCAGCATGTACAAAATGAGCAAGATTCTCATATAGTAGCTATAAGAAGTGATCATGGTGGAGAATTTGAAAACTAGAAATTCACTGCTTTCGTGAAAGCAATGAAATTTTGCACATATTCTCTGCACCAAGAATACCTCAACAAAATGGAGTAGCTGAAAGGAAAAATAGATCCTTGCAAGAGATGATAATCAACATTCTTGGTTGCTTCTGTCCTATCAAAGTTTCTTCTATCATAATTCGGTTTACCTACTTTTGACTATGGAATGATTCTTCTGATTTAACTCTGAGGGTTGATTTTACTTCTGACATTTTTTGTCTTGTTTTTAAAGGTTTTCTAAGAAGATTCTGACTTGACTATCTACTTTTGGATTAATTCTGTATGCCATAGTATTGTTTTTGATTGTTCTTTTGAAGAAATTTGGAGTGTAGAAAGTTTCTCTATTTATCTTCTGACATGCTTCTTTAGTTCTGAGAAAGCTTCTGTCTATCTTCTGATGTGTAATAATGCTATATCTTGATTCTAAAGAGGTTTTGACCTGCCTCTGATGTGGTTCTGAGATGAGTTTGATAATTTTTAAATACTTCTAAGTTTCGCATTATGTTTCTGATGGGGTTCTGAAGTACTTCTAACATGGTTCTGATTTGATTCTTGAATTCTTCTTAACTTCTAATTTTTATGCCAAGTTTCAAAATAGATTTTGATTTAATTCTTAGTGATTTTTTAATGACCTTTTATTTGAGCATGTTGAACCAAATGGTATATATAACAAACAATTAAGTTTTGATGATGAGCAAAAACATATGAGTAAACACTTGTGGTACTGATAGTTGTGTTGCCAAGTATTGTAGAGACAGATATAAATGATGTATAGTGAAGCAACTCAAATACAGTGGACCGCATATATAGAGAATGCTTTAGCAAGTAAAATCTATTGAGCGAAAGAAGACAAGAACGCTCAGAAAGAATGACACTGAAACATTGAAAAGAAGCTACAAAGACTATGTAGCTATGACGTTCAAGCCTTAATGAGTGATCGAATAAATCTCCTATAGATAAATTTAGTATTAGATAGCATCTGCCTCTGATAGATTCAAACAAATCATTCCACGGACAAGTCAAATAAAATGCTTATACTCAACATCTATCTGCAACACAAAGATGAATTTAGATTGCAAAAGCATATATAAAATGAAGTTGAACTCAGACAAATGAAGAGATAAAAGTGGAATCAAATTAATTAAGTATTTATCTCTCATAAAAAGTCTATCTAGAATAGAAGAAGATCAAGGAAAATGTCTACAATCCACTATAGATGATAAAGGAAACAAAGTAGAAGTGGCACAGCAGCCATAGATGAATAACTTACTTTGTCTGCTATCTTCGTTTGCAAGTTCCACTGCCACTTATAACAGACAAACCATCAGATAAACATTTGAGGAAATGATTCATCTATGCATTTATATGATTCATCTATTACTTGTAATAGACAAACCAACAGATGAATTGCTAGAAAAAGGATTTGTCTGCGGCTCGTCAATTAATCTATTACTTCGACGGACAAACCAATAGATCAACTAGTTGAAGAACTTCGTCCAAGCCTTGCAAATTCGTCTATAGCTCTCTATAGACAAATCAATAGATAAAGTCATTTTATCTGCTATGAAGAAGCCTTATCCGCACCAATAATAGTTGTGGATTAATTGATGTATATGATATGAATTCATGGTGAAATAGTTTAATACAATGATTATTGTGATTCGGCATGAGAAATTGAGAATTTTGTAAAGCTAGGGTTTTGATGAAAGTGGAATTTGGGAAATTTCATTATTTTATGAAATTTTTATGAGGTAAATGATTAATAGCATAATTAGCATGTTTTAGAACTAGTATGAAGTGATTTGGACCAGCGAAATCGAATTTATGAGTATGCCCTAGTTAGGGGATTATGAGAATTCTTATGAATTGGCAGTGTAAGCCATGAATTGAGTAGATCTAAAGCTTAATTGAGTTGTTTGAATGTTAATTATGTAAGATACTAGATAAATAGTCAACAAAGAAGGGGTCTTGTTATAATTGTGGAGAAACCCAAGTTTAATTATTGTTTAGCACATGTTTGATGATCATAGCCTAAGATTGGCTATGAAAGAAGTATTAATATGATATATTGAATACATGATTACAAATGGTAAAGTGAATGGATTGTTGCTCTATATAGGATGATCTACGAAGGATGAAAAGGCATAGAGCTGGAGAGATGTGGTTTGGAGCCAAAGCCTTGAGGTAAGTAGGCAGTTGTTTTCATTAGATGACTAGGAATAACGTTTATCCTTTTGTTTGAAATTTAGGCATGTTTGGTTGAATGCATGAGGATTAACCCATTTGTATGAATTTGGACATATATGTTTTGATTGGGGATAGTGAATATCCCATAATTGTTAATGGTTGATATTGTTTGGTTTGTTCAAGATAGTGGGTATCCTTTATATTAGAATAAGTAATGTTTGGTTCAGTTTGGATATCTAATGTGAGTGATAGAGGATATCCCTTTGTAGTATGTTTAAGTTGAAGTTTGATTCGATATGAGATTGATTGGTTGGATGGAAATAACAAGGATTTCTTTATTTGGTATTAATTGATGAACATATATCCATTTGTTGATTAATTATAATGATAGATATCAATTATTTGATACGAAATGTGCTATTTGTGGATTAACTATTGTTATCACATTTATCTACTTACTGAGTCGTCTGGACTCACGCCTTCTTATTTAAATTTTAGTTGACAGGTCAGGCAAAGGATTTATGAAAAAGACTGAAGACATATGGTGGTATGATGGATTGAGGTTGAAATCCCTTTTGCATATTTGTATAATTATACTTTGTATAATTGTATTAGATTGTAAATGATGTATATTGTAATGTAATGACATGTCATAATAAAGTAAAATGTATATGATATTGAGATGGATTGTGTTATTGCCATCATGGAGTGATACAAATTCTAGGCTGTGGGTAAGTTGGGCTAGTGGAGTCAATTATGGTAGAATGGTTATAATTATTGAGATTTTAGTTTTATACATGATTGGGAATTAAAAAGGTTTAGAATTTGTGAGTATTTCTATTAGAAGTTCATTTGATAAATGTATATTAGATCTATGATGATAATTATACAGGTTCTAAATATTGATAAGACAGGGTAGACTATGTTGAAATTTTGGTAGAAATTTTCCTAAACTTGGGAATTTGTAAGGAAAATAGTGAAGTGTATAGGCCTCAGGGTGAGGTGTAATAGAATGGGACTCGAGCACCCCCACCTTAAAAGTGAGAAAGTTTAAGTGAAAATAGAGAAAAATGAGAAGGGTCGCACCTTTGAAGGCAGGGCATGACAGAATGATATTGAAGCCCAATAACTTATTTGTGTGATAAGTTTAAGTTGATAAATGAGCCCAAAACCATGTTTGTAAGAAATAGAAAATGACATGCCAATAAGAGTTTATGAACTAATGAGAATGATGGAAAAATATAAGAATGACAAAGACATGTCAATTTTATGTTGAGGGTGTGTGTAAGGGAAAAGATGTACTTAGAATTTGGTATAAATGCTAATTGTTAGAAATGCTATTCATATGAATGGTTGTGATATGGTATTTGTGATTCATGGATGATGAATTATGAAATGATTACGGAAGTATTATGATAGCATAAGCTAGAGTATCATAGGGAAGCGTGGTGATGCTTATATGCATCTTATTTGAATGTTTGAGTTGTAATTATTTCACAAGACATGTTAATAGGAAATGATGGAATTATAAAGTGTAGGGATGATTGTTGGAAATTGAATTTGGTTTGGTTGTTTAATTGAATTGTGATTGAATCATTGGATTCCTTTGATCAAATTGGTTGTGTAAATTTTGTTGGCTATTGAATTGCTTTGATTGAATATAAGGAATTTTGAGTATTGTTTAATGTGTTTTATAGATATGATTGACTATTGTAAATGATGATATGCCAATATATATATATAATTGAATAATTTTATTTGTGAATGATTGGATTGAATGAATTATTGGATAGTGATAGTGACTATCCTATTTGTTTGATTATATGTGGGCTATTGTAAGTGATATATGATCTTATGAATTAGAAGGATAAAAGTCTATATTTTAGGTCTTCATTTTGAAAATTGTTCATTTAGTTATTTATGGAATTGCAGTGTTATGGTGATGTTTTATTGTATGATGAAATGATGTGAATTTTGATCGATGAAATTGTATATTTCCAGGATATTTGATTGAGAATTGGAGGCATGCTTGGATTGAAGATGTTTATGAACTATGGTTCAAATTCATGCTTGAATTTGAACATTGGTTAGAATACACTTGTTATTTAATTGAGTTAGGATATTTATTTTGGAAATGGATTGACATATTGAATAGGTTATATAATGAATGAAATATTATGTATGTGTAATGTGCAATTATATGATATGCCCCATGTGGCATTTGGTTTATGGGGTGGT
>JAYJMB010007529.1:0-10130 GCA_036873735.1 Pouteria campechiana
TATGCCGCATTGTAAAAATTTCTAAAACTTTACAAGAGTGAACATTTACATTTTTGAAATTTCCAGGGCCTTACAGAGAGATTACTTATTTAAGCTCTTATCTTATTTTTCTCTCAACTTCCTCAAGCTTCTTCATTGACATTGCACTAACTTTATATTGTTTTAGAAATTTGTGCCCATTGGAGGTAGTTGGCTTTCTTTGAATGTTGAAGACCATTCTGATTTCTTCCTTTGAAAATTTATCTTCTTGATAAACTCATTGCAGCAAGAAAGCCTGTAGCATCGTCCTTGAAGACAATGCCTTTTTGGTTTTAGCAAATATCGAATAAAGACTTTTCTACATGATTGAGTCTTTAATTATTTTGGGAAGACACACATTAATCCTGAAGGGATATAGCCTCTGAAACTTGCAACCTTTGTCGGAGTGAAGACTACTTTCCTTTTAAGTTCTTTCATTCTTCAACTAAGCTCATTTTGTCTAGTTTGTTTAATAGAGTCTGCTTTGAATGAAAGCTTGACTGGACAATGCAATTAGCAATGTCTAATACAAGTAGCTTTTACACGTCATGATATGCCATAGAGATTTAGTCATTATTTGTTTGAGGACTTTGTCTGATCAAGTCCTAGATTGTATCTTGTAAGTAATAAACAAATTGGCTCTAAGTACATCTGCATGATGTACAACTTTGTATTTGTAAGTTTGTCAAAGATCATTGCAATATTTTACTTCATCTTCTAGCTTGTTTGTTATAAGTGACAGATGAAATGTAAAAGCACAGATGAAATTCTTCTCTCTACTATTCAACAGACAAAGTTTCTTTTACCAGACGAAGTTTCTTCACTAAATGAAGTTGCTTTGTTTGTTGATTCATCTGTTGTAAGTAACAGACGACTCTTATTGGCTTGGACAAGGCTTCTTCATGGTAGATGAAATAACTTTGTCTGTTATTTATCTATAGAATTCTGCAAACAAAGTTGTGTACTACAAACAAAGTCTTCTAAATGGTTCATCGAATGATTTGTCTATCATAAGTGATAGATGAAATTATGAGGTGTAGACGAATCCTCTTTTTAGTCATTTGTATGATGGGTTGTCTGTTAGAAGTAACAGAGGAATCATTGAAGTATAGATGACTCATTTCTTCAATGGTTGTCTGATGGTTTATCTGTTGTAAGTGGCAGGCAAACTTGCTGATGAAGACAATAGACAAAGTTGTTCTTCTATAGTTGCTTTGCCGCTTATACTTCGTCTTCTATGTCTTCTATAGAAAATTGCAGACACATTCCTTAATCCTCTTTAGTTTTAGATAGACTTTATATGAAAGACAAATGCTTGAATAATATAACTCCACTTTAGCTCTTCATTTGTCTGAGTTAAGCTCCATTTTATCTTTGCTTTTGCAAATTGAATTCATCTTTGTATTACAAATAAGTGTTGATTATAAGCAGTTTATCTGACTTGTCCATGGAATGATTTGTTTGAATCTTTCTTTTGCAAAAGTTCTTTGATACTGACTTTATCTATAGGAGATTTATTCAATCACTCATTAAGGCTTAAACTTCATATGTATAGATGCACTTTGTGGCTTCTTTTTAATGTTTCAATGTCATTCTTTCTAAGCATTCTTATCTTATTTCCATTAGTGGATTTTGATTGTTGATATACTCATTATATACGCTATCAATTGTATTTGAATTGTTTCCCTGATATTTATATATGTTTCTGCAATGCTTGGGAACACAATTATCAGTACCACAACTGTTAACTCATATGTTGTTGCTCATCATCAAAACTTGGTTGTTTACCATATGCACCATTTGGTTCAACATTCTCCCTCTTTTTTAATGATGATAATACATTTGAGTAGAATACCTTTCAGTAGAATAAAAATATTCATAAGTGTAAATGCATATGAAATTTACACATGAATAAATGTATTATTGCTCCCCGTGACGTAGTGCACAGGTTTTAGTTTATCACATCTAGTTTTGGCTCATCTAGCTTTTCCTGGCTTAGTACATTATTTTTAAGTTTTAGCTCATGTGGCCTGGCTATAGTACTATAATTTTTACTTTGTATTGTCCTATTTTATTTTCACTCAATTTACACTATATTCTCCCCCTTTTTGTTAGAATAAATAAGATAAATCCTAAAAGGGAAATAGAGATTCGACATTTTAAGTGAAGATAATTAATTTTATTGACATGAGAAATATACATTATATGATAAAATACATTAGTGTCCTCAAATCAAAACCAGTTTTAAAATGACTTCATTTATTTGATGGGAGTTTCACATTAAGAGCCTTTAAGACATGAGAGACAAGTTTAATTCATCTAATATAATCAGGATCCATCAGTATTGGATGAGGAAGAGGTAGTCCTTAAGCCTGTGCTTCCTTATTAATACTTGTCCATCTTTCATAAAGGGTATGAGTCATCATGAGGGGATCTGCAGCTATTTTAGTAATGACAATGAGTTTGATGTCTACTCAATAGTTGTCATCTAATAGCTCTAGATATGGAGGAGGCTTGCCATGATGAATTGCTGTAGTATTGGCATCTGTTTGATATCTGAGAGTGGCATAAGTCATAGAGATTGAGCTGAGGGTAAGAGATGTAGATTTAGCTCCATGAGTATTGCTTGTTGAAGACCTGGAGATTAAAATTTTGATCCTTGCAGAAGGTTGAGCACTAGAAGAAGGTTAACATGTGGTAGAACGAAATGGTTCAGAGAGAGCAAGTATTGTAGAATCAAAAGGACTAGGTGTTGTGAAAGGAGATGGTTTAGCAGAAGGACTAGGTGTTGTAGAAGAAGATGGTTTGACAGAGGGAGTAGTATTTGGTGATATTTGGGAGAATTCATTCAGCATCTTATCAATGATTTTATCTCCATCTGGAAGAGGTTTGGGTTGGAAAGTTTTGGTTGGACCCTTCATTATTATAATGCTGTTAAGATAATCTTGATCTTCAAAGTTTGGAAAAGGAAGACTAAAAAGAGTGAAGGATTTATTTAGTGATTGAAGAGTGAAGACAACCGTTTGGTTTATTAATTATCTATATTCAATTTCTTCTAGAGTCATTTTTAATTTTTAATTTTTAGGAATTGAAGAATTATGTTTTGGGAGTTTGGGGCGCTAGAATTGATTAGTTTAAGATGAGGAGTGGTTGACTGATGTTTGAAGGAGAGATAGGTGATTTAGAGGTGATTGGAGATGGACAAGAGGATTTTGAAGTTTGAACAAGTTTGAATAAGGTGGATTGATTGATGGCTTGTGGAGGTGAAGAGGGATTTTTTTGGGATGAATGTTTCTTTGAGATGGATTTTAAAGATTTTCTTGGGATAAATGTTTCTTTGAGAAGGATTTTAAAGATTTTAAAATTTTACTTATTGGAATTATTGATTCAAATATAAAAGACACAGAGTGAGACCTAGGAGATTCTAGTGGAGGATCTGTGGTAATGTAATGAGTGGGAGATGGAGATTTGTGAGATGTGTGATGTGGCGAGAATGGAGTAGAAGAGAAATGAGGTGATTGATGAGATGGGGTAGAAGAGGAGTGAACTAACTAATGATATGGAGAGGTGGAGTGAATTTACTTGGATAATTGTCTAAGAGTATGATAATGATTCACTTATGATTAGAGGAATTTAATTTACAAAGATTTGAGTGATTAATCTCTTTGACTTTATATAATGTGCATAAGCGAATCAATGAAGAATATATAATTTGGAGCATACATAAACGAAACAAAGTGATATTCTTTCAATTTGTAGGTAACTCAATGTGCATCGCATTCAAAATTATATGCTATTAATTATAAACATTCAAAGCTTTAAAGCAAATCTAAATTTTTTGAAGATTTGAGACTTTAGATTAGAAAGCTACCTTATTGTCTTGAATTGATAAGATATTGAAAAATGTTTACTTGATTGTCTTCAACTCCTCTAGATTTCTCATAGATGATTCTTCTAACTTCTCTTATTTCGGTTGCTCCTGCATAGAGTCAATTGCGGGGGTCTTCTAGGCCATGTTAACTTTGTCACTTATAATTTCTCATGTATCTATTATAGAGCTACATATGGATGTTTTATCAAAATTAATATGAGACAAGAATTTCAAATTTTCAAAATCTATAACAGACATCACTAACCCATAAAAGTTTGTAAACAACTTGTCCCTGAGCATGAATGTTGTGGAACGATTTAGTCATGGGAATCTCTTCACAAGTTAAAATTTGGTAGCTAAGATTAACTTGTGAAGCCTGCTCTGATACCACTTGTTGGTCCCATGTAATGGATCGCTCAAGAATGAAGGGGTGAATTGAGCATAAAAATTATGGCCAAATAAAAACTAATGAGCTAAACAGAAGTTGTGATGTAGCACATATGCAATTTCTATGTCTGTTCATTTGGTCATGGTGACTGCTTCATTTCCAAATTAAACTTCTTTTAGCTGTACTTATTTCAGATAAGTAATTGTGTGTGTAGTGATATGTGAAATTTGATGATGAGACAATTATATGCAAAGTTAAAAAATCAAGTAGACAAAACATATAATAATTTTTATAGTAGTTTGGGAACCTCATCCCTACATCCACTATTCCAAGAGCACACGCACATTGTGCCTTATGTTCCACTGTATCCCATATAATGGAAATACACTAGTGTTCTTGACACTTTTCTAGATTCCATCTCTAGGAGTCATAAATAGTGTTCTCAATACTCTTCTAGATTCCAACTCTTGGGGGCATAAACATAGCACTTCCAGCACTCTTCTAGTTTTCATGAGCTCATTAGGAAACTCACTGGTTTTAAAGATCACTAGCAAACTTGTTGGTTTTGTGGAGCTCACCAATAGCTCATACAATTTAGTTTTCTTGAGCTCACAACAAACTCACATAGTTGATTGACAACACTTATTTTACACACTACATTGCCTATTTTACTAGGCTGATTTATTCATAGTTTGAGCATATATAAAATGATATCTCATTGAAGTTCATTAAATATCACTACACTAAATATATGATTAAGATAGAACTTTTAGGCTCATTATCTATAAGCTCAATGGAGATTGTTTATCTAGGAGGAAGCATTATGTAATAAAGAAAGTGAGAGAGACAAAGAGAGATTACTCGTTTAAGCTCTATTATTATTTTTCCCTCAGCTTTCTCAACCTTCTTTGTTGACACTACACTACCTTTATATTGGTTTAGAAATTTCTGCCTGGTAGAGGTAGTTGGTTTTCTTTGAATGTTGAAGACCGTCTGATTTCTCCTATTGAAAAGTTATCTTCTCAATAAACTTGTTGTAGCTAGAAAGCCTATAGTACCATCCTTGAAGAAGATGCCTTTCCAATTTTAGCAAATATTGGATAAAGACTTTTCTGCGTGATTAACTCTTTCATTATTTTGAAAAGACACCCATTAAGCTTGACCAGCCTTTGAAAGTTGCAGCCTTTATCAGAGTGAAGACTACTTTCCTTTGAATTTCTTTTCTTCATCAACTAAGCCCATTTTGTATGATTTTTTTCATAGAGTCCACTTTGAATGAAAGCTTGACCACAAAGTGCAGTCAGTAATGTCTGGTACAATATCATCTACTTGTCATAATATGCCATAGAGATTCAGCCATTGTTTGTATCAGGACTTTGTCTGATCAAGTCCTAGATTGTCTCTTATAAGTAATCGATAAATCAACTCTAAGTAGATCCACATGATATACGACTTTGTCATTGTAAGTTTGTCAGAGATCATTGCAGCATTTTACTTCATTTTCTAGTTTATCTATTGTAAGTGATAGGTGAATTATAGAAGCGCAGACGAAGTTCTTCTCTTTACTCTTCAACAAATGAAGTTCTCTTAGTAGATGAAGTTTCTTTCACTAGACGAAGTTGCTTTATCTATTATAAGTAATAGACGACTCTTGTTGGCGTGGATAAGGCTTCTTCATGGTAGACGAAATAACTTTGTCTATTGTTTATGTGTAGAAATTTGTTGACAAAGTTGCATGTCACAGACAAATTCTTCGAAATGTTTCAACTGATGATTTGCCTATCATAAGTGATAAGCAAAGTTACAAGGTGTAGATGAATCCTCTTTTTAGTCATTCATATGATGGGTTGTCTGTTAGAAGTAATAGATGAATTATTAAGTCATAGACGACTCGTTTCTTTAGTGGTTGTCTGATGGTTTGTCTGTTGCAAGTGGCAGATGAACTTGCTGGTTAAGATAGACAAAGTTCTTCTTCTGTAGCTACTATGCCACTTCTACTTCATGTTCTAGTCTTCCATAGAAGATTGCAAACACATTCCTTGATCTTCTTCAATTTTAGATAGACTTTATATGAAAGACAAACATTTGAATAATTTGACTCCACTTTAGCTCTTCATTTGTCTGAGTTAAGCGTCATTTTATCTTTGCTTCTGCAAATAATTCATCTTTGTGTTACTGACAAATGTTGATTATAAGCAATTTATCTAACTATTCCATGGAACAATTTGTCTGAATCTTTCTTAGATAGATGTTCTCTGATACTGACTTTATCTGTAGGAGATTTATTTGATCACTCATTGAGGCTTGAACTTCATAGCTACATGTGCTCTTTTTGGCTTCTTTTCAATGTTTCAGTTCCATTTTTTTTGAGCATTCTTGTCTTTTTCTCATCAGTGGATTTTGCTTGCTGATAGATTCTTTGTATATGCTATGCACTATATGTAAATTGTTTCCTTGTATATTTATATCTGTTTCTACAATGCTTGGGAATATAATTACCAGTACCACAAATGTTCACTCATATGTTGTTGCTTATCATCAAAACTTGGATGTTTGTCATATGCACCATTTGGTTCAACATCTCATTCCCCAGAATAACTCAACAAAATGGAGTTGTGGAAAGAAAGAATCAGAGAATTCAGAAAATAGCAAAGACCATATTGAATAAGAGTACATTACCTAAAAGATTCTAGGGAGAAGCAATAAGTACAGCTTGTCATATGCTAAATAAGGTCACCATTAGAGCAATTTTTAAGAAAACCCCATATGAGCTTTGGAAAGGAAGAAAATCCAATATCTCATATTTTCATTCATATGGATGCTCATGCTATGTTCTGAACAATGGGAAGGATAATCTTTGAAAGTTTGATCGAAAAAGCGATGAAGCTATCTTCCTTGGTTAATCTTCTAATAGTAGGGCATTTAGAGTTTATATTAAGAGAACATAGACCGTAGAAGAGTCTATACTTGTTAAATTCGATGAAGCAAATGTAACCTCAAATTATAGGTAATGTCTATGATGGTGTTAAAACAAGAAGATCCAGGCAAAACATTTGCAGCCATTAAGCTTTCATTTTTACAATTGAGGCCACTTGCATTGATCAAGCTCTAAGTGATGAAAATTGGATCATTATAATGCAAGAAGAGCTTAACCAGTTTGAAAGGAACTAAGTATGGAAATTAGTTCCAAAAGCAAAGAACGACAATGTAATTCGAAATAAATGGGTATTCAAAAAAAATCTAGATGAAAGTGGATTGGTTATGAGAGAAACAAAACAAGGCTAATTGCTAAGAGATATTCCAAAGAAGATGGAATTGACTTTGAAGAATCTTATGCCCTGGTAGCAAGAATAGAAGCCATTAGAATGCTACTCACTTTTGCATCTTATAAAAATTTCAAACTATTTCAGATAAATGTAAAGAGTGCATTTCTAAACAGATATCTAAGTGAGGAAGTCTATTTAGAGCAACCTCCTAGTTTCAAAAGTGATGATCAACTCAATCATGTTTACAAGCTAACCAAAGCATTATATGGTCTAAGACAAGCTCCAAGAGCTTGGTATGAAAGGTTGAGCAAATCTTAAATGATCATCAATTCAAAAGAGGAAAGGTTGATAATAACTTGTTCATCAAAAAGGTTGGCATGGATATCTTGATAGTTCTGATTTACAGAGATGATATCATATTTAGTACTACTAATTAAAATCTTCGCAAAGATTTTTTAAATATCATGCAAATTGAATTCGAAATGAGCATGATGGGAGAATTGAGCTACTTCCTTGGATTGCAAATTAAGAAAAAAGATAATTGAAATTATATTTACCAATCTAAATATACTAGAGAAATGCTGAAGAAATTCAACATGGAAGTAAGTAAAGCAGGAAGCATTCCAATGAACACATTAACAAGGCTCGATAAGGATGAAAAGGGTAAATCAGTAACTCAAAAGCTATATCATAGTACAATTGGATCTCTTCCTTACCTTACTACATATAGACTTGATATTTTATTCAGTGTATGCTTATGCGTCAGGTTTTAGTTTAGTCCTAGAGAATCTCATTTTACTATAGTAAAAAGGATCTTTAAATATTTGAGTGATACACAAGCCCTAGAACTTTGTTATCCCAAAGGAATTGATTTAAAGCTGATTAGATATTGAAATGATGACTTTAGGGGTTTACAAAGTTGATCGTAGGAGCACTAGTAGAAACTGTCAATTTCTAGGACATACTTTGGTCTCATGGTTTTTTAAGAAACAAACTAGTGTTGCTCTTTCTACCATAGAAGCTGAATATATAGTTGCTGGAAGTTGTGCACTCAATTGCTTTGGATGAAACAACAACTTCTAAACTATGGGTTGAAATATAGAGATATACCCATTTGATACGATCACAATAGTGCCATATGCTTGACCAAAAACCTTGTCTTAAATTCTCGAACCAGGCATCTAGAAATTAGGCACCATTATTAGAGATGATGTAGAAAAAAATGATATATGTCTAGAATATGTGCCTAAAAGTTCTCTACTTGTAGATATATTTATTAACCATTATCATTAGAAGCCAAGCAAGTGGTGCAAAATTGAAGCAATGAAGAATGATTCTTCAATTATCTTGCTAGGATGATGATACTTCTATTTGTGGCAACATCTCATTCGACCTATCTAGACAAAAGTATCTCTCTTCAACATCTGGCTCCATAAACAATGATCTTTATCCTTATACAAGCCAGCGTACCCCTAGATGCATCCTCCAAAGAAGATGGGGCACTTGAAGAGAAGGGGGAAAAGAAGCTCCAATAGCTTCATTATCATTTCCTTCACCTCTTCCCCTCTTTCAAACTTTGTATCACTTACTGTGATATAAAGTTCTACATCTCCCTCTCTTGCTCCCTCTCCCCAAACTTAGAATGTTTGTCTTTAGGCCCACATGATTGCATAACTTTTATTGTACTTAAATGTAATGAAATGTTTCCTTCTCTACTAGTTATCCATTTCCTTATGTTGGCCATTTTTTTTTGCATGGAATAGAGTGCTTTTTCTTTTTGATCATGAAAAAAAGAGAGAGAAATACTTCACAAAATCATCTTAAGTAAAACACAAAAAGGTAGAATGCATAATCTTGAATTAGTCAAGGGGATATCATAGATAATGGCAACTTGTGGAATGATTAAAACTTGCAAATATTTTTATGTCAATTGGATATTTATAAAATAGTAAATAAGAATTCTATTTTAGAAATTATGTACATGTATCTTATGCCCCCAGGAGTACCGATAAAATTTAGTTTTGGCGCCTGATTGGCTTGGAGCCCAGTGTGGCTCATTTGTGTATTTTATGATGGCCATGGGGCCAACCTGTATCCGCCATATGGCGAGGAGTGGCCTTGTTGGCCAGTGGGTGGTTGTGTGAGCAGCTAGCGCGGTCGGGCGTTGCTATTGGCTTGGCTAACCTAATTGCTATGATTGACCTGAGTAGCTTGTGTAGGCATATTTATGGAGAACTGGTACTCTTGTGAGGTGATGAGGGTGGGGTGCCACTGGATATAGTAATATGGCTGTGTAGACCTGGCAGGGTTCTAGCCGGGAGTGCCAGGATGGATCTGACACATTGAAAAGTGAAAGGGTAGTGTTTTGCTTTGTGTGCCTCTCAAGGAGGGGTGTGTGGATGATGGTGGGGCATATATGGGTATAAGAGGTAATCATGGATTGGTAGATACAAAAGGGTAGTATGACATATCGGTATTCGAGTCGGTATTTACTAATTAACTATTTATACAATATCATTATCAGTATTCGAATTGGTATTGACCGATTAACTATGCATACGATATCATTATGAGTATATGTATGAAA
>JAYJMB010007530.1:0-10128 GCA_036873735.1 Pouteria campechiana
TATATTTGATGTCCTAGCAAATCTCTCTTATTCTTAGAGGAGAGAAATTGATAGGACAAGCACCCTTCAGATGCCAAGAAAGGCATTAAAGATAGAGAAAAGAGAAAGAAGGGTTGACTTTGGTAGCCCAAAGAAAAGAGAATAGAAGAAGAGGAAGGTGCAACCCGTTAGTATCTGCACCACTTCAGTTGATAGGACCTGTCACTAGCACCGCCCATCCTACCTCATCCAAGGATAGTTAAGAGGTCAATGGCTAGGCTTATGGTACCACCCCTAATGTTCCATTCTTTGTTAGAAGACATTGGGAGAGAGGATTTGGCATCCATGTCTCCTCACTAATTGTTGCATACTCATCAAACCTTCTCGATAGACATCTCATACATGACTGAGGTTAATGCAACTACTACATCCATAGAGGAGATAACTAAATGATTGGAGTAGCTAGAAGATGAAAATCAGTGTTTGAGAGAATTATGTGCACAATAAAATGTCGACCAAGCTTCCAATTTTGGTCAACCTTACAATGCTGCGCATTCTCTCAACGCTCCATCTATGGGAACGGCCATGTCATTACAACTGTTTGTCTTCTATCCACCAAGAGGGGACCCTATAGGGGTGGAAGGCTCACCCCTCACTTCCTTAGTTGCCTCACCTCGGTAACCACCTAATATCAATCTCTGTGCACAACCATTTGGTGTGAACGTTCAACCACAACAATTTGGCGTAAGTGTGCAGGCACCGCCATTTTAAATGAAGGTGGATTCAGTAGTCCATTTCAATGAAATGATGAATGATTGGATGGCTCAAAGCCAAATAAACTTGCCTTCTCAAATGCCTAACATATATCATTGGCGTTAACCTCTGGAAATTGAGAATGAGTCATTCCCATCGGACTTCAAAATGATAGATTTCCATACATTTGATGGAAGGGGTGATCCTCAGCACCATCTTACCCTCTTCAATCTTAAGATGGAAAACTACGCCATTTATCACAACCTCTATTTAAGATTGTTTGGTTCCTCCCTCAAAGGGCTTGTATTCTAATGGTACTTAACACTACCCGCGGGGTTAGTCAAAACTTGGAATGATATGTAAAAACTGTTCCTGACCAGATTCTTTATGACTAAGAAAGATGTCACATCGACAAATCTCTCCCTCATGAAGCTAAGGGATAATGAACCAGTAGAGGAGTTCATCTCTCACTGGCAAAAGGAAGCTAATAAATGCAATGCAACCTTAACAAAGGAGCAAAGAGTCTACCTAAGCCGCAATGGTATCAAGGTCGACCTCGCAATTCTGGTGAATGAGCAGATCACCACCTTCCGAGCGCTAGCCAATAAGGCAAGTCGAAGGGAACGCCTCCTCTCCCTTTCTAGAAAAAGTAAAGTCCTGGATGATAAGCAAAAAGAAAGCATCTTTCAGCTTAAGAAGAAAGAACAAGAAAAAGGTAAACCAAACATTTCTGTCAATACCATTGAGACGAAAACTGGTGGTAAAGATAGACATCCAAGGAAAAGAGAAATCTCAGAGCCAAAATACCAATATTTTGATGAGGAGATGGTACCAATTCTATTAGGGCTCATTCAATCAGGCAATAGAAAGCTATCGGAACCCTTATTCCCAGTGGAAGGAGATAAGGTGAACCATCCCCTATACTGCCATCACCATCGGGGTATTAATCACTTGATGGTTAAATGCAATACAATAGGGAGAATTATTAGCTGTTGCATGAAGAGTGGAATCATTACATCGAAAAGGATGCACAGACGATATCCAATAATGTATTGGTAAAAGAAATTTCTGATTTAGCAATGCTGGAACAAGAATTTGATTGTTGATTCCCAAAAACCTCTAGCCAAGAGGTATAAAGAGAAATCATGGTCTATGACAAAGGTTGGGATCTTATTTGTCCAAAAGACATCCCAGAAGTCCTGTTAATAGGTGTAGGGGACGGAATAGTCAGATGAAGCATGCAAAGCAAAAGGAAAGGGAAAAGTCCTTAAAGGATTTATTCCCATATCCCAAAAAAAATATACTGTTGGCCATCATGGTTCCAACCATACATCATTGGGGATTACCTCCAGCCTGAGAGGCTTAAATCTTTCTATAAGAAAATAGTGGGGAAAAAGAAGAGGAGAGTCTGCGTTGATCAAGAATGCCTAGAACTTTCTGCTTAGGGGCCATCACTGTCAGTTTCATCACCTGCAGACGAAGTATAGGCAACATTTTGGGATAACTTATCAGACTTGGGAAATGGGAATAACCCAAGCTCTAATGAAGATAATCCATTTGAATATCTAGTAGTGGTATCTTGCTATCACATTGGCAAAGGCGAAGCCTCCACAAGGCAACCAAATAGGAAGCGAGAATGTTTTCGTAGAAGGTGCGATCGCTTTATTCAATGTTGGTGATTTGCTATCAAGGGTTCACTTTATTCAATGTTGGTGATTTGTCGGTTGCACCTCCTCCCCTATGCTAATGGGTGCTATGAAAAAAATCCAGACCTTGCAAAAATGCAATAGAATTTTGAAAACTCCCTTACAAGATATGTTCTTGCTACGCTTTCTTTCAAAAAGAAAGAAAGGAATCAAGAATCTCTTATTAACTAGGACCATTATTTTGGCAAGAATACAACCAATTATATTCACAAATGGAGGGATGCTTCTTGGAGTGGTCTACAATCACTTGATCGCCCAAAGGTAGAAGAAATCCCTCTTTGTCTGGCAAAGAGAGCCCATTTTCACCATTGAATGTTGTCTAGCTTCATAGAGGCCTTTGAACAGGCCAAAAAGAAGAAGATGAAGGCAATGGATGACCCGCCAACGGAGTAAGTGTTTATAGACTTGCACATTACAAGGGTCCTCGAATACCTGTACTACATAAAGGCCCCTATTTTAACGATAGTTCTAGAAGTTAAGCAAATCTGTTACTTAGAGTGACCCATGATGAAATTATTTAAAGAACACTAAAAGGCTGTGATTGGGCACTTATTCTAGTATCAAGCCTTGGTGTGAATGATGTCCCAAAATAAGACATATGCAATCAAGAGCTTCCCATTTTCACTAGCTGGTAATAGTCATGCCCTAAAGTGGATTGTGACATTGCTAGCTGAATCATTCAGATCTTGGAAAGTGTTGACTGAAGCATTCATAAACAAATTTTATGATTACACTTCTCAGTTCTCTAAGGTACAAGTGTGAGAAATTCATCCTCTTGATGAGAAACATCTTTATGATTTCAACTTTAGATGGTGCAATGTTCACCTTTATTACCCCATGTTACGAGAAGAAAGCGTATAATATGGAAATGCATTGTCACATTGGGAAAGGCTTTTCAATTGCCCAAAGAGGTATCTGCTTCATTTCTTAGACTGCTCAAGCTGTTGGTCCAAGAGCCATCAGAACCTATGGAGGTATATACCAACATGACCAACATCATGCCAAATGAAGAAAATGCTCCACAAGAAGCGTCTGAATCACCTGAAACAATGATCGTGTTGCAGTCTGGGAAGAATACAACTTAGGACAAAGGAAAGGTGCCAATGCAAGAAAAGCCGATGCTTGGAGTTCCTTGTCCCCCTGTTGAAGAAAGGGAAGCTCCTGATCTCATAAATAAACTAGAATACGACATCATTGCTCACTTGCTCAGAATCCCAGCAAGGCTGAGTATATATAATGCGCTACAGCTCTCTAAGGAGTCTTGGCAAGTGTTCATTAATGCACTGGTTGATGAGTCTATCAAGGACCTATACCTGGTAGAGGTCACTGATATAATTGAATGCAACCAGACCATCACTTTCATAGATGATGACTTATTGCTTAGAAATACAAAGCATAATCGTCCATTGTTTGTAAGTGGCGATCTGGTGGGAGAAAAGATTAACCGCATTATGCTTGATCTAGGATCTGTGGTTAATATTCTTCCACTCAAAGTATTGAAGCGTATCGGGATGTGTCCATCTGTGCTCAAAAGCACCACCTTGGTGATCCAAGGCTTCAACCAAGAAAGCTAGAGGACTATGGGGAACATCACCTTGAGTATTGATATTCAAGGATTTCTCACAAAGGTTAATTGCCATGTCATTGATGCGCTAATGTCCCACAATATGTTGCTTGGAAGGCCATGGTTGCACCGACACCAAGTTGTGGCATCTACGGTGCACTGATACTTTAATGGTAGATGATTGGCGAACCACGTATATCGACTACCTATACTATGGAATTCTCCTAGAAAAATCACAGGAAAGATTAGCCCTAAGAAAAAGAGCTACTTGATATGTGTATTACAATAATACACTATATCGCTAGGCATATGATAGACTTTGGCTTCGATGTCTTAACGAGGAAGAGATTCAATATGCACTCATGCAAGCACATTCTAGTGCATGTAGCAGGCATTTGTTTGGTCAAAGATTATACAGATGGGTCAAATGCCTAGGATCATATTGGCCTACCATGGTCTCGGACTCACTACAATTTGCCAAATCATGTCTCTAATGTCAGCTTCATGGGGATATTCAACACATACCACCATCAGAGTTGGTACCTGCAAGCATCTCTTGGCCATTTGCATGGTGGGGATTTGAAATTATTAGCCCAATCAACCCTCCATCTTCCAAGGAACATACTTATTTATATTCTAGTAGCAACCAATTACTTCTCCAAATGGGTGGAAGCAGACTTATATAAGAGAGTTAGAGCCAAAAAAGTAATCAAGTTCGTCAAGTTTAAAATCATGTATTGATATGGTAACCCTCACCAGATTCCTTTGGACAATGGCACTCCATTCAAGAATGAAGAAATAGAAAGTTTTAACAAAAGCAAGGCATCAAACATGTGTTCTCTACACCATATCATTCACAAGGAAATGACCAAGTGGAAGTGTTCAACAAGGCAATCCTAAAGATTATGAGAAGAATGATAGATAAGAATAAGTGGCAATGGCATCTCAAATTGCCAGAGGCATTTTGGGCTTATCATACTACTCATTGGATAACAAATAATGCAACCCTTTATTCTCTAGTGTTTGGGGCAGAGGCAGTCTTGCCCTTGGAAGTGCAATTATCATTACTAAGAGTTGCAATGTGCTTGGGTTTGACAATAGATCAACAAGCCAAGTTGCAGTTTGAGAAGCTTGATATTTTGGATGAAAAGCAATTATAAGCAAAACAAAAGATCAGGTTATACCAAGCCCGTATGGCTAAGGCATATAATTGATCATTTAAACACCAATTTTATCACTCGAGTGATCTAGTTTTCAAACTAAGGACCAAACTAATGGCGGGTGGCAAGTTAAATGGCAAGTTTGAGCCCAAATGGAAAGGGCCTTATGTTATCTAAGAGGCTTACGCCAATGGCTCATAATTGTAAATAGTAATGGCATAGGAGAACTACCTATTAATGGGCATTTTCTAAAGCGTTACTATGCATGAGCTGGGAGGAAGTAAACACTGAAAGCATTTGCTTTTTCTTTTTCTTAGGAGAATTACCTATTAGTGGACGTTTCCTAAAACATCACTATGCATGAGTCGGGAGGGAGCAAACACCGAGGGCATTTGCTCCCCCTTTTCCTAACTCCTGCAAATGTCTTTCAAAGGACTTGGTCTATATGCAGAGATTCAATTATTACTATGCATGAAATGTGCAAAAAGGAAAACATATCTTATCATTTCACATAAGTTTGATAATTATAAATCTTCCCTATCTGGTTGAATATTGTTTAGATCTATACTAGGGAATTTTCTAGAAATCTTCTTCTTATAGGAATTAAAGGCCCGCCTAAAATATTCAGTCACTTGTTGAAGTAATATCTCTCGGCACTTAGGTTTCGTAATTAGCTGCACTAGGCACAACCGACAAACCCATGAGAGCTCAGCAGTTTGCTCCACTTTCAGCAAATCGGCCTCCCTCCGGAAAGTCGCCTCCCTACCCTCCAGATTGCTAATTTCTGCCGTGGAGCCTCCTCTCTCCCAGTAGCTTCTGTTGGTTCCCGTAGGATGGATTAACCCAAGAGGCGAGGGGTGAATTGAGTGTGTAAAAATTCATTACTTAACCCCTATCAAAACATTTTCCTCTTTTCATACTTGTGTGTGGTGTGATGTAAAGTGAATAATAAAACAAAGTATATGAAGGATAAAGCAAGTAAACAAACACACACAAATAATACAATTTTTATAGTGGTTCGGGAACCTCATCCCTAAATCCACTCTTCCAAGAGCACACACTCATTGTGCCTTGGGTTCCACTATATCTCATATAATGGAAATACAAAGTGCTTCCAACACTCTTCTAGTTTCCAGCTTTAAGGGGCATATTCATAGTGCTCCCAACACTCTTTTTGAAGATCACTAGCAAACTTAATAGTTTTCTAGAGATCACGAACAACTCTCTGGTTTTCAGATTAACCAAAAAACTTATACACTTTTATAAAGTATTACAATGAACCATAAGAGAAGATGAAATCTTTTAAAACTCTAGTAATACAAAAGGATCTTCCCAAAATGTAAGGACAATGGCCATTAAGAATATGAAGGTTTAAGCTCAAGGATAGATAACTGAAGATTTATGCTCATGGGTGGAAGGATTTGCATAAGGTTAAGCGCATCTGAAAAGTATTCCTTTAACACCTTGAATCGTCTCACCTCTTCTCCTTAAATAGCTCTTTTGAAAACTTGACCATTGGAGGAAGATGATCTTCATTAAATGCAGAGATGAAAGTAGATGAGTAGGAAATAAATGTAGAAGACTATTCTGATAATCTCCCATTTGAAAATATGATCTTCTAATTAATTCCCTTATGCTTAGAGCCATTCTGCAGTGCCGACCTTGACATAGAAGAAGGTGACTAGCTAGTTTAGGCAACTAATGAATGAAGAGATGATGCACCTCTGACTTGATTCACAATTTCGGAAAGAAGAAAATAAATTTTGATAGATTTAGCTGCTCCACTTTGACTAGTTCTTTATTACATTTGTCTGAAGTTAGTATTAGACAAAGTCTCTTTCCAGCTGGACAGATTCTCTTCATCTCCTATTTGGTTTATAAACAAAGTTGGGCTTCTTCATTTTCAGACAAATGTGTTTTTCTCTTTGAATTTCTTCTTCCATCCGTTGCCTTTTCATTATTTTCTTGATAGTATGAGATTTCCGAATAGAGAATTCAGATTGACATCTTTGAGCATATTTCGAAATCTCTATAACTCAAACTTTTTGAAATATGACAAGTGGTTAGAACAAATATCTGTAGTCCTGCACTTGGAAATTTGAATGGGTTCTTGATGTTTGATTCTTGTTTAGAACTTAGAACCCTTAAGCATTTTGTTCTCCTTCAATGAATTGTCTATTTTTACCATTAACAAACTACTTCCTCGTGGGAACGATACTCAACTTACCTCATCTATATTACTTGTGATTGTGTATACTTACACGAGATTCAACAAATTTTTGGGGAGTCACATTCAAATCTACAACTAAGATTTCAGATTTGCATTTAGTTTTGAATTTTTTTTCAAATTTGGGTATAAATTTTCTCTATGAGCATCTCTTTTGATAACTTAGCTAAAGAAATCCAAGAGAACACTATGTTACAGTGCTGAAATTGAATTTGATGGATTCTATTTTAATGATCAAGTGACATATGCGGAGATTTTTTTATTATCATTGCACATTATTGAGAAAGAAGGATAGGTGCTACCTTGTGATTTACTAATTCTTATGACAAGCAGAAACTTTTCATGACTGATGAAAAATTCAATCAACACATTATGTTAAGATCATGCAAAGTGTATGTGGATTAACGATGATGTTGTTAATTCGGTAATATATTCTGGTTGACACAAGCAAGCTAGAACTTATTTGATTATTCCTCAAGGTGAAATCCTAGAAAATATATTTACTTGGAAATGATTTAGGCATTCTTTGATTAGTTTGAGATTTTCAAGCTAACCTAGTATATTCACTATCACTAGTGTCCCCATTGAGCTTTAATAAGAGAATGACACATGCAAAGCATGTGAAAGACCACCATTCAATTTTTCTTTCTTTAGCCTCATCATTCAACCATTTTCAGCCTAAAAAATCATGATTGACCTATTAAGAGACATTTTGTAAACACAAGATTGCAGAGAGGTACATGGGTACATAAGAAGATAAGTTTGGGAGAGTTAAAGAGAAGAATGCTAAAAGAAGAGAGAAAAAGGACAAAAGAAAAGAACTCAATAAGGATTTATCCTTCAATTGGGGGGATCATATCTCCATGAACTCAACAGAAAATAAGTTTGGAGATGTGCTAGTAATACAACCCATAGTTGGGGGGATCACATCCTAATCAAATCAAAAGAAATAATTCTAGGGTGTGGTAATAATACAGCTCATAAAACAGATAAAACCCCAAACAAAAAGTTAAGAGGTTAAATATTTATGTAAAGCGCAGATATAATCTCTTAATTTGTGTATCCTTATTGATCAAAGTGAGTAAAGTCTTCTACATTTGTGGAGAGGGATTATGAAAAGTAAGCTTATGGAGTATTTTGTAAAGATGATGAAAATCACTAGTTTTCACATTATCGACTGAAAAACATGCATCTAGTATGAAATTGACACTGTACACACACATTTTCATTTCATGAAAGGATTGATGAAGTATAAGGTTCATTAGATTACTTGGAAAGTATCGTGAGTGATTTCTAAGACATGTGTACATGTGTAATTTGTCTAGGATGTTACTGATTGTTTGAAAGAGATTTGCCTGACTGATTCAAGAGTTCAGATTGTTAGTTTTGCTCGAGGATGATCAAAAGCTAAGTTTAGGGGTATTTGATAAGCTCATAATATATCATATTTTTTCTATCTAAATTCACATATTTAAGGTCTTCTTTTAATATTTTTCAGTGGATATTGCATTTAATAGAGTTTGTCATATTGATATGTAAAATGAAACTGAAGATTACAAAAGATGTTACTTTAAAGTAATTTCTGGGACTGATGGAGGTGTATTTGAAAAATTTATTCGACATAAAAGTTTTAGAATTTATTCTTATCTTTCCAATGCAACAAAAATCATATGATTACAAATTTATATGAGAAAGTTATGGCTAAAACAGCGTAACTATCTATAGAGCTTTACATTCGTCTGTTACTTCATTTGACAGAAGGCATCACTTTGAAGGCTTACAAATCATAAAAGATAGATGATTCAGACAAAGTGATCAACATAAAAGTTGTAGCCCCGAAAATTATCTATCCAATTCAAAAATAATGGAGCAATTCTAAGTTCAGATGAAAATGTTTTGATCAAAATAGTGGTACTCTCTCTAGAAATCTCTTAAGCAGAATTTTTACTTTAAGTTCACTAACACAAAAGGCGATACTTTGAGGGCCCACGACTAAAAATACAAGCAGAATCATAAAAAGTGATTAAAATAGAAGTTGTAAATCTTGAAATTATCTATCTAATGCAATAAAAGTCACTCAATTTGGAGATTTGAAGACCATAAAATTATCTATCTAACATGAAAGACTTGTTGAATTTGGTGTAAGTATACATGATCACAAGTAATATAGATGAGGTAAGTTAAGTATCCTTCCCACGAGAAAGTAGCTTATTACACACTAAATACCAAACTTATATCAAATCAGTAATATTTGATTGAATAAAATTTAGTAGATGATATAAAAACTAAATTTGAATAAATAATGAAGTTGACAAATTGTAAGAGCAAAAGAAGAAATATCAATGGATAAAATATCCAGGAATTCAACTTCACCTAGCAAATCCACTTTTATTAATGAATTACATCGAGTAAATCATCATTACTCTCATTGTCAATCAGATGCACTAAAGTATCTACCACCCTTTCTCAAGTGTTATGATAGGTGTGCTCATTAAAGTGATTTAATCCAAATTAATAAACCCATTTAGCTTAAGCATCCAAGTGTAATATATGTGCTGGCAAGGTCATATTCACACGGATCGCACATGTACAAGGCTATCTCTAGACTTCATTGCATCATATGTTCTTCAATTCAAGAGTCTATTCCTAATTCACCTCTCTGGAGTATAAATTAAGAATCTCAGTTCATGCACATGGTAGCTAAGCACATACACGCATTAAGCTTAGAAAAGAAGAAAC
>JAYJMB010007532.1:0-10127 GCA_036873735.1 Pouteria campechiana
GAGGCTTTAAAAGTTTTAGCTAGATAATGATCAAAGTGAAAGGATAAAGAAGAGACTGATTACATAATACACTTAGACTGATATTTTTATACTGGTTCGGCCCTTCACTTGGGTTCCTACTCGACTTCTCTAAGTTAGCCTTTTCTGCTAAACTCAGGTTCCACTGACACCTTCTTTGATCAGTAACCTCCTGATCAAACAAATATACCTACTGGTTTCCAAGCTCACCGATTAACTTATACAAATACTAAGCAAGTATTCTACTTGCTTTCACTACATAGAGGCAAGTCCTTGACTTGCACAAATATGTAGAAATAAATATGTACAAATATTAATGCCTCTACCAGACTAATTTTGTATGAAGTTCAGAAGCAATAAACAAAGTTAATATAACAATAAAGTAGTAAGATTTAATCTCCAAAAGTAGTTAAATGAATGGCTTTGAATATTTCTTTGAATGAATTGCAGTGGAGTTGTAATCTTGAAAAAAAAACCTTAAAGACTTAGTAAATACTCTCTTTTATTTTCAGTATGATCTCCCTTGATTTTTTCATTCTTACTTTACTCCTTTTATATTGAAACCTCTGACTTTCTCTGCTGTGGGAGGTGAGAATCATTAAATACAGAGAAAGATTCGAATTTATATCTGTTGTACTTTTCAATAAGGTTTTGGAGTTTATTAATCAGCATTAGATCTTTCAAGCTTTCAAGTGGTATGAAGTTTCCCACATAACTCACACAAGTCGCCGTCTCTTTGGATGATCAAAAGATATGTTTTGGAGGCTTCGAAGTTGTGCGATAGCAACAACTCACATTGTGATGGTAGGACCTGACTCTAAAAGAGTTTACTGTCACCAAAGATCTTAACTTGTAACTCTGAAGGAGCTAACTCCAAATATTTAAGTGCTTCTCTAACTCTAAAGTATTTCACTTGGCTCCAAAGTGCATTTCTGCTGACTTTGATGAGTTATATTCTCTGAAGAGTGTCCTATTAACTTTGAAGGCTCTCATTGTTGTCTCCAAAGCACCTTGTCAACTTTGAAGTTCTTGACTCAACTCCTAAGCTTGTGAGCTTGTGACTCCAAAGTGCTTTAACTAACTCCGAAGATTCTGAACTCGTGACTCCGAAGCAATTCAATTGACTCCAAAGGTTGTGAGCTTATAACTCTGAAGTTATTTTTCTGTGTTTCTGAAGTACTTAAACAACTCTGAAGAGATTAAGTTTTGCATCTGAATTTGGCTCCAAAGTTCACTTAGCAACTTTGAACTTTTGTTTTCTTTTTTAAGTATATCTGTAATTTATATACTTAATTTTCTTGAGCATTTACTTGGTTTCTTCCTTTAAGCATCATGAAATTTATTCTCATTGATTAAATTGAAAATATTTCTATAGATGATAGTGAATAAATTATTAGTACCTTAATATTTCACTCATGTCTTTGCTCATCATCAAAACATCGTTGGTTAAGAATGTTCATCATCAAAATTAAGCTATTTAAGAGTGTATGTTCAACAAACTTTAGAGGTTATGTAGCTATAATTTACACCCTCCAAAGCTTGTGGTGCAAAGTTCAGCTTCTCATTTCAACTTGTCTGAAGCATGTGTTCGAATGTCTGAAGCCTTTCTGTGCTAATTGAACCCCTTCAACACCTCTAAAGTTGCTTTTAGAGGTCTCTAAATCTCTAGACATAGTCTTGGTATTGTAGCCATAACATTCTCTTTTGATAATGAAATTAGGTGATTCTTGATTCATTGCATAGGTAATTTAAAGGGATACAACTATTATGTTGAACACTTTCTCTTATCAGCCTCCATATATGCCAAAAATTGCCTCAAAGTGGCGCCTCTTGTCATCTGTAATAGTTTTAATAGATTTTGACTTCTTAAACAGAAATAAACTCTATTAAGTGTAATATATAATCAAAACAAGTGAAATTATATCAATTGAGGATCCAAAATATATAAATTTAGGCAATAAAACATGGTAAATTTTGAGCTTATCAAATACTTCCTCTTAAACTTTTAAACACCACTTTCAAACTTCTGAAGCTTCTTTTGAAGCCTTTGGACTTAGCTTTTGTGTCTTTAGAGTTGGATTTCAGATCTTCTGAACTTGTTTGCATCCTCTAAAAGTTTCTTTTAAATTCAGAAATCTTAGCAATATATCATTAGCTTAATTCAAGTCATTGAATATGTTTTGTAAATTATTAAAACTAAACACCTAGGGTCAATAGGTGATCTCTAGAAAATCAACATATGTCTATTTGACAAGTGTTAGTAGAACCTAAGTGCAGTAAGAAAGACTGACTCAGAGAAGTGGAGGAGCCCTACTTGGGCCAAACCATTATTAAAACAAGTGTCTATTGTGCTGTTTATGTTGGTCTCATGTAATAGATTGCTCAAGAGAGGGGAGGTGAATTGAGCATATAAAAATTATGAACAAATAAAAATTTAATGAGCTAAGCAGAAGTTAATATGTAGCATGTATGCAATTTCATATTTGTGCATTTGGTCATAGTGGCTGTTTCACTTCTACGTTTAGCTTCTCTTAGTTATACTTATTTTAGATAAGTGATTGTGTGTGTAGTGATATGTAAAATGTGATAATAAAACAACTATTAGCAAACACAATCAAGCATACAACACACCCAATAATTTTTATAGTAATTCGGGAACCCCGTCCCTACATCCACTCTTCCACGAGCACATACTCATTGTGCTTTGGGTTCCACTATATCCTATATAATGAAAATATAATAGTGCTCCCAGCACTCTTCTAAATTCTAGCTCTAGGGGGCATAAACATAGTGCTCCCAGCTGTAACGCCTGAGGCGTTAAATTTTGAGACATCGATGGTGAGGTTGCTGTTCTAGCCATTAGGCACATGAATAAGTGGAGCATGGGACCATTAGCAAGGGAAATGATTGAAAAAGTTATAAAGAAATCGCTATGGAAACTTAATTGTATAACTAAAATGGTGTCATTAGTAGTTTCTTGAGTAAAATGAACCCAAATGATGATTTGGAGTAAAGTCATGTATATGACTAGAGGGACTGGTGTAGCATGGTTGTTATGTGTAATTTGATATACATGAGATACTGAATTGAAAATTTTGTGATTTTGTAATGGATGAGTTAAGTTATTGGGTTAAATATAGATACGATCTTAAATATCTAAGGGAGATTAATGTGTATTTGAATGTGACATAATTATATTAAAATGTCAATTTAATGAGGGGGTAAATACATTAGAATAATTTAGATTTAAAGTGGAGAAAAATCCACCAAAAATTGGGCAACAAGTTGATGTCACAGCACAAGAAACTAGTGTTGCAGCATTGTGCAGAAGGAGAGAATTTTGGGCATCTAGCAAGGAGGATGCCACAACATCCATATTTAATGCTGCGACATCATTCTAGCATAGGAAAAATTTTGGGCAGTCAGCAATTCATTCTGCAGCATAGGTTTTTGATGCCACGGCATCAGCCTGGTAGTGTGCTGGAGCAACAAAAAAATCTGACCTTTTAAGGACTAAACCCATTATGTTTTCATTTGAACTAGTTCTGTTTTCCCTTATTCATGCCCTAGCCTTACACTAACTTTGTTCATGCCTAAAACTTAGTGATTTTGATAGGAAACATGGAGATTTAGATTGGTAATTACTCAACCTTCCTTTCTGGCTTGGGTTTTGATGTTTGAATGGTGGGTAGTGGAAGAAGTGTTTGAATTCCACCAAATGAATAGAGCTACGTGAAGTTTGGAGCTTGGATCATCATTTGGGGAAGATGAATATGCTTGTAAGCTAAGGTAAGCCAAATCTACCAACCAAATTTCTTATTTCAGAATTTTAGGGTTTGGAAACCAACTTGCATATAGTGAATTTTGGGGCTTAGATTGATGTATATGATCATAAATTCATGGGTGAAGTACTTAACACAATGATTATTATGATTCGGCATGCAAAATTATGAATTTTGATAAACTAGGGTTTTGATGGATAGTGAAAATTGGGGATTTCTTAATTTTTGTGAATTAATCATGGGGTAAATATTTAATGGCATGATTAGCATGTTTTAGAATATGTTTAGACTGAATTATACTAGTGGAATTGAAATTATGATTATGCCCTAGATAGGGGTTAATGAGAATTTTGTGAATGGGCTGTGTAAGCCTTGAATTGAATAGATTTAAATCTTAATTGAATTGTTTACAAGTTATCCAAATGATAATTATATTAGATGTTAGATGAATATATTAGACAAGAGAATTCTTGTCATAAATGTGGAGAAATCCTAATTTAACTACTGCTTATCACATATTTGATGATCATAGTCTAAGATTGGCTATGAAAGAAGCATTATATGATGTGATGTATGAAATAGATGATTTTGAGTGAGATTTTTCTCTGTACAGGATGATTTGAGAAGCATGAAAAAGGAATGGAGATGGAAGAGTATATAATACTTCATCAGCAGCTAAGTAGTCGCCCCCTATTTTGTTTGATTGTATGATTGGTTGGGGATAATGAATATCCCATTGATTTGATTCTAGGCTTGTATGTTTTGGCTGGGGATAATAGATATCCCATCTTTGTTCAAAATTGATGTTATTTGATTTGTGTGGGATAATGGGTATCCCTTTTATTGAATTAATTGATGTTTTGGTTTGAAATGAATGTCTAATATGTGGGACAGAGAATATCCCTTTGTACATGTTAAAGTTTAAGATTGATTTGAAATGAGATGGATTGATTAGATGGGAATAATTGTAATTCCCTATTTGGTATAAATTGATGAACATAGGTTCTTATCATTGACAAGGTTATGTCTTGGATGGATAATTAGGCAGCATGGTTATTCATTGAGGCTTAAATGTCTAGTCAAAATCAAGAGATGAGTGTCTCCCCTTGATTATTAGATTGGATTAATGAGGACATAGTCCTTAGAGTATGATAGGTGTATTATGTCTATGATCATGATTGGATCAAATTATATAAATTGTGAATTGATTATTTATTATTTATTATTTGTGCCTACTTACTGAGTTGCCCAGACTCATGCCTTCTTGTTTAAATTTTTAGCTGACAGGTTAACCAAGGGACTTATGAGAAAGACTGAAGACCTTTGAATGGTGTGTTTGATTGTTGGGATTAGAATCCCATTGTTTATTTATTTAAATATGAACTTATATAATTGCATAAAATTGCAATTAATGTATTAAAGAAATGGATTGACATGTCTTAGAAAATGATCTATAATATTGTAACAACATGATATGCTTCCCCTAAGGTGTAGTGTCATCATGATGTGATACAGGTCTTAGGTTATGGATAAAATGGGTTAATTTAGATTATTTTTTTATATTATTAATTCAATTATTATATTAATTTTTAGAAATTTATTTAATAAATGATGTATATTAGGTATTGATTTTGATATTTTTAAGGGAAACACTATCCAAAATTATGGAAATATTTCATAAAAATTAGGAAAATTGGAGGGAAAATAGTGAAAAGTAGAAGTGTCACAAAATGAAATCGAAGCACCCCCACCCAAAAACTGGGCAAGTCAAGGTGAAAATAAAGGGAAATAACTGAGGTCATGCCTAGGAAGGCGGGGCATGACACCAACACTCTTCTAGATTCCATCTCTAAGGAGCATAAACATAGTACACCCAACACTCTTCTGGTTTTCACGAGCTCACCAGGAAACTCACTGGTTTCAAAGATCACCAGCAAACTTCATGGTTTCCATAGCTCAATAACAACTCTTTATATTAAAGTTTACTAGAAAACTTATACACTTTTACATAGTGTTTTACTCAAGCATAAGGGAAGATTTGATCTCTTGACAACTCTTATGTAATACAAAGATCTTCCCATAATGTAAAGAAAATGACCATAATGATCTGAAGGTTAAAGCTCATTAAAGATAACTGAAGGTAAAGCTCATGGCCATGGGTGGAAGGATTTGCATAAGATTATACTCATTTGAAATGTCTTCTTTCAACACCTTTGAATCATCTCACCTCTTCTCCTTAAATAGCTCTCTTGAAAACTTGACCATTGGAGAAAGATGATCTTCATTGAATGCAAAGATGAAAATAGATGAGCAGGAAATAAATGTAGAAGACCGTTATGATAATCTCCCATTTGAAAACACCATCTTCTAATTAATTTCCATATGCTTAGAGCTGTTCTGTAGTGCCAACCTTGACAAAGAAGAAGGTTAATAGCTGGTTCAGGTAACTGACAAATGAGGAGATGCTACAACTCTAACTTGATTCACAATTTTGGAAAGAAGATAATAAATTCTGACAAACTCAGTCATTTCACTTTGACAAGTACTTTATTGCATTTGTCTGAAGTTAATATCAAACAAAGTCTCTTTCTAGCTAGACAGAGTTTGTTCGTCTCCTACTTTGTACATAGTTGATTCTAGATGAATTTGTGCTTCTTCCTTTCCAGACAAATGTGTTTTGCTCTTTGAACTTCTTATTCCATATGTTGCCTTTTCATTATTTCTTTGGATAGTATGAGATTTTGAATAGAGTATTCAGGATTGACATCTTTGAACATATTTTGAAATCTCTGTAACTCAAACTTTCTGAAATGCGGCAAATGATTAGAATAAATATCTTCAATCCTGCACTTAAAAATTTTAATGGGTTCTTGATGTTTGATTCTTGTTTAGCACTTAGAACCTTCAAGCATTTCATTTTTCTTCAATGGATTGTCCATTTTTTCATCCAGAAGGGTTATGGACCACTTGGAAGAACATTATTGCAGGATATAGCTGTTGCAGAGTGTTGAATTTTTGATATTTGAAAATAACAAATTTTCACCATAGCAAGTTACTGTAGCAGCCTTACTACAGTAGATCACTGTAGCACTTCGTCTGCTAATTTGTTTGAAGTAAGTAGCAGATGAACAAGTTTGTTTGCGGGTACTATAGCAATGTTATTGTAGCGGATCACTGTAGCACCGCTTTGTCTATTAATTTATTTGAAGTATCAGACAAATAAGTTTGTTTGCGGGTACTGTAGCAATGTTACTGTAACAGATGACTATAGCACCGCTTTGTCTGTTAATTTGTTTGAAGAAGTATTAGACGAATAAGTTTGGCTATGGGTACTATAGCAACGTTACTGTAGCAGATGACTGTAGCACCGCTTTGTCTATTAGTTTGTCTGGAGTAAGTATCAGATGAATAAGTTTTCTGTGGGTACTATAACAATGTTACTGTACTAGGTTGCTATTGCAAATTATTGTAGCAATTCGTCTATTACTTTGTCTACTAATTCATTTGAAGCTTTGTCTTAGACAAACTTCGTCTTTCGCTTCGTCTGCTAATTCGTCAGAAGCTTTGTTTGAGATAAACTTTGTCTTCCACTTTGTCTGAAGCTTTGTCTTAGATGAACTTCATCTATCATTTTAGCAGATAACTATAGCAAAAGTACCGTAACAGTGCACCTGTACTTAGAAATTTTTGCACTTTTGCCACATGGTTAACTAAACATTTATCATTTATATTTTCCATTGTAAATCACAATATAATTATCCATATGAAGTTTGCATAAGTTATAAAGCATAAATATGAAATTTGAATCATAATTTATTTTTATAAACTCATCTAAGCCCTCATTCTTTTTTATTTAAAAATATATCTAGACTTATATCAAGATTTATATGCTTGTGTAAATGATATCCTAATAAGATATACATATTTCAAGCATATCTTTTTACATTTCAAGCTTCTTATACTAGAAGTATCATTAGCATAAATCAAGTCTTAAGATAAGTTTTGTTGTTATCAAAATCATACAATAATCCCAACAAGTTTCATCACATTTTGATTGTTCCATGAAAATTTTGGATGATTGCATCACCCCGAGTTATAAGTGTTACTATAGGGGTTATTTTGCTACCTATAAGGCTTTCCAACAAAGTTAGCATTTTCACTATGCTTTGCAAAAGTGTAACCTACTTTACATTTCATGCTAGCATGTCCTTCAGCACAGAATTTGCATGTCACTCTTTGAATTTTCATGGTTGAACCATTAATGTTGTCTATCTTTTGATTAAGTGCTTCAAATTGTGTAGTAATTGCAGTGAGAGTGTCCACTTCATGCACTCCAACAGATCTTTGCATCTATAACCTCTTAGTTGGCCATTGATAACTATTAGATGTTATTTCCTCCAATAGTTCATAAGCTTCTTTTTGCATTTTGTTACTCAATGACCCCCCTGCAATTGCCTCAATCATAGAGCAACAATTTGCATTAGACCCATTGTAAAAGTTTATGCTTACATCCATATGAGTAGTCCATCATGTGGGCATGTCCTTAGTGATAAGTCTAAACCCTTTACTAAGCTTGATTTTGATGATGAATGAGATTAAATAACTTAGTTTTGATAATGAACAAATAAGTAAGTAAAGAATCAAGGTACAAACAAATCACTTTCTAAGTGTTGCAGTATTAATATCCAAAATAGATTAAGGAAAGTAATAAAGGAATGCTCAAATAGAAAGATATTCAAAAGCCACAAAAAGCATTTCAAAACTTGCTTTTAAGTTAAGCATGAAAAGATCAAAGGTTAAGAAGAATTCAGATGTACTTAGAAGCAACCGGATGCAACTCAGAACTAGATCAGAAGAATCCCAAAATGTCTTTTGAAGAAAAATTGAACATCAAAAGAAGCACAGAAGAAACATAGAAGTTGAGTTAGCTGTACAGAAACACGACAGAAGAAATTTAATAGTACACAAAAGCTAGACAGAAGTAATATTATGATGCATAGAAGTAAGTCAGAAGCAATATTACTAAGCACAAAAGCAAGTCAGTCTCAATATTACAATGCACAGAAGCAAGTCAAAAGCAACACACCTATGCACAGAAGCAATTCAGAAACAACACACCGATGCACAGAAGAAAGTCAGAAGCAACACACTGATGCATAGAAGCAATATAGAAGGAACCTCGATCTCATAGAAGTAACCCAGAAGATAACTCAAGTGATCAAAACCATATCAGAAGAATTTTCTTTGAGTAACAGAAGCAACGCAGAAGCAAAGATAGCATTACACAGAAGTAATGCATAATTTGTCAGGGTACACAAAAGCAGTGTAGAAATCATGTAGAATCAAGTTAGAACAAATATCAGAGACATGATTGATTCAACATGATTAAATGAAGATATAAAAAAGTAAAGATTAAGCTTCATAAGTGAACCAGAAGATACTCAAAAGTTATTCAGAAGACTCAAATTAAAGAATAAGACAATGAACAGAAATTCTAAAGAGGAAACTGCCAAAAATTAACTATCCACAAAAGTTCCACAGAACTACTTCAAAAATTCTATTAGGCATAAAACAAAGCATAGAATTTTGAGCACTCTACTCAGAATTTCTAAACTTCGACAATGCACAGAAGTTATCACCAAACCTGCCTAACTTGTTTGAAATTGATGCCAAAGGATGTAACAGCTAAAAATTCAAATCCTATATAAAAAGGATTAAGAAAACAACTATAATAACTAATAGATAACACTGAAAATCATTTTGTTGATTAAGAGAAGAGCATTCACAGCTTTCCATCACTCAACTCTATCTACTACATCACTGCCAAAGCTTTTAGAATCTTCAACATCAGATTTACATCAACTTCAAAAGGAGTTTGAATCTAATCTCATTGCTTACTTTATTCTTTCAATTGATCTTTAGCTTTCGTACGTATTAGGCTAAAATAAGAGGCATTGTTATTGTACACTTTACTTTAAAAAACCAAGAGTTGTTTGGTAAGCTTGATAAAACCAACTATTTGTAAAAGTTTCTGGTGAACTTGGAAAACTAGTAAGTTAGTTGGTAAGCTTGAAAACCAACATGTAAGACTTTTTGGTGAACTTGGAAAACTAATAAGTTGTTAATGAGCTTGTAAAACCAACAAGTATTATAGTAGAACCTAAGTTCAATAAAGAAGACTCAATAAAAATACCATGTATGTGCTGGAAGTTACAGTCATTTATTGGCCAAAATGTTTTAGAAGCTCAATTCTGCGGGGGGGGGGGGGGGGGGGGGGGGGGGGGGGGGGGGGGGGGGGGGGGGGGGGGGGGGGGGGGGGGGGGGGGG